>JBAMJV010011501.1:17500-28274 GCA_037951105.1 Echinarachnius parma | reverse complement strand
GTGATGATGGTGATGATGTTGCTGATGATGATGATGATGATGATTATGGTGGTGATGATGATGATGATGATGTTGATGATGATGGTGATGATGATGATGATGATGGTGATGATGGGGATGATGATGATGATGATGATGGTGATGATGGTGATGATGATGATGATGGTGATGCTGGTGATGATGGTGATGATGTTGCTGATGATGATGATGATGATGATGATGATGATGATTATGGTGGTTGATGATGATGATGATGATGATGATGTTGATGATGATGATGATGGTGATGATTGGTGATGATGATGATGATGGTGATGATGATGATGAAGATGATGATGATGGTGGTGATGATGATGAAAAAATGGCTGTGGTAACGATGGCTGTTATGGGGATTATATTTTGTTTATGATGTCGGTTATTAGAGAAAGAGTTATGAACATAAACATTTTTGTTTTGGAAGCGACCTCGATCGTCTACAACTTCGCGGAGTTCTTCCAAGTCCCGAGTTCCTCAATTCCGAGCCTGACAGAGCTGTTGGTGAGTGGAAATAGTACAGTAACAATACATTTCTACAGGATCATTACGTTCCATAGACTTCTATGTTACGTTCATTACGATCATGACCCCGGCGCGCTCCCAAAATAATCGTTTGTTTACATGCAGAGCGCCACTACGACAAGATATTGAAAGGGCGGCCGGGCCGAGCCCGCCACTGTAAACGCACAAAATTGGGGGGGGGGCCGAGTACCGCAATTTAGGCCGGGCCGAGCCGCGGATCGGCCCGGCCCTGCACTGTAAACGGGGTCTTAGATCGGACATGATTAATGTACATTATCTGTTAGTTTCAAACGGACGATGGCATATTATTCTCTCTTATTTGGACGTACGGTATTACGGTAGTACGTGGTGATGGTGATGATGGTGATGATGTTGATGATGATGATGATGATGATGATGAAGATGGTGATGATGGGGATGATGATGATGATGATGATGATGATGGTGATGATGATGATGATGATGATGTTGATGTTGATGATGATGATGGTGATGATGGTGATGATGTTGATGATGATGATGATGATGATGATGATGATGGTGATGATGGGGATGATGATGATGATGATGATGCTGGTGATGGTGATGATGTTGCTGATGATGATGATTATGGTGGTGATGATGATGATGATGATGATGTTGATGATGATGGTGATGATGATGATGATGATGATGGTGATGATGGGGATGATGATGATGATGATGATGGTGATGATGGTGATGATGATGATGATGGTGATGCTGGTGATGATGGTGATGATGTTGCTGATAATGATGATGATGATGATGATGATGATTATGGTGGTGATGATGATGATGATGATGATGATGATGTTGATGATGATGATGATGATGGTGATGATGGTGATGATGATGATGATGGTGATGATGATGATGAAGATGATGATGATGGTGGTGATGATGATGAAAAAATGGCTGTGGTAACGATGGCTGTTATGGGGATTATATTTTGTTTATGATGTCGGTTATTAGAGAAAGAGTTATGAACATAAAAATTAATGACAATCACATGGAAATAGCAATCTTGACAATAACTTCGACGAAATATAAAGGTCACATATTTCACAAAGCAAACAAAACGAAAGTAAACGGGTCTACCAAAGTTTACGGACGTGGAAAATCATGCCGCCTTGTACACTTCCACCCACTAGATGGCGCTATACATGAATATGATTTTCGGAACATTGAACTCTGAATCAACAGGGCACACGGTAAATTAGATACTGGCAGTGACATCACGGCAGCCCACCCCTCCCACACACACACACACAAACACACCCTTTGTTTTGAATAAAAATGTGCGTGTGTTGGGAAATATCGTTTGTACTTTAGAAAACATGTTCTTATTTTGGGGCATAGCGCTTACATTATAGGTGTTGAAGACGGAAACTTTGATATTCGGGCAATAGACCTTAGCTTAGCCCCTGAAAAAAATGTTTCCTGCATGCCTATGTCTGTAAGCAGTGGGAGGAGCAGGGGGTACCCCCAAACATTTTCCCCAAACAATGAGAATATAAGGGGAATTTGTGTGTCATAATAGAAACAGGCATATACCCACTAGCGCGACCATTCTATGGAAGCGCATATAAGCATGGTAAGTCATGTATCTTCCATTCGGACGGTTTATTCTGCTTAAATCAGATAAATATGTAACAATCACATAGGGGGGCGTCCTAAAATATTAGGTGGAGAGACTGATCTTTTTGAACCTTTCTGGACCTTTCTGAATTTTGGGGTGCGTACCAAATCCACCCCCCTAGCAACGGGCCTGACAATTTCGTTGAATGTCAAAGTGGGTTCATGTACAAACATGATTCCAGTATCACCCGCCCCCGATGGGACCTTGTATTCTCATTACCATACCTAAACAAGAGATGGCACTAGACCACTTACAAAAAAAAAGAAAAAATAATTTGGTTGTCAAAAATCTAATTTGTTTCAGCACTGGAATTAGATTCTGCAACCAGCAATACAACAACAAAATAAAGATACTTAGGGGACCCCACGCAAAGTACCACACAAATTTATAGATTCTATAGTGCCATTCTTTGATATTAAATAGAAAACATTTTGAAAGGGTTGTGTAATTCATAAGCAATACAATTGATGACCATTGTCGAGCGCGCCAATGGTTGGATGGTGCCGAATAATTTACCAGACCTTGTCCACACCTACACCTCAGTGCGACGTATTTGTGTGTGCATTTGATAGTCAAATACTATACAAGACCCGGTTCAGTGATGTTTACACATGGTAATAAGATAATAAGGGAGACATTTGAAAAATCAAAACCATTTGAATTATTATGTTACCGTGAGCCAAACAACAAGTTAGAAGAGAAATGTGAAAGCTCGAAGTACTTTTGGTTGGTTTGACGAAGTTAATGGACCAGTCTAAGATCAGACATGATTAAAGGGGTCGTATAGTTTTGGTAAGGCTGAACTTTAGTAACCAAACCTGGCAGTAACATTATAAACTAATGCTTATTAGACCACCATGCTCGAAATGTATACCAAATTACAAACGACTAAGTAAAAAGCCTGTTATCATTCAAAAAGAGCCATTTAAACACAAGAGGCGCTTCTCTAAAAAGGCATTGGTTTCAACCATTTTTCATACAAAATTATGTATGTGATGTTTTATTGAAATAATGATTTAATAGAGAGATCATCAACAACTATTTAAAAAACGCTTTTGAAAATTTTTGAAAAAGTGCAATAATCATAAGATCAGATATATTTATTGATATTTCAGCAGTTTCTGGATCGATTTTGACCAAATAAAGTTTATTCTGCCATCAAAAGTGCATGTTTTCTCTTAAATTCGACACTCAGTTGTTCATTACCTCACAAAAAAAAATGTGATGTGCAGCGCCCTCTCTACCAAAACTAAACTACCCCTTTAATTTACATTATCTGTTAGTTTCAAACGGGATGATGGCATACTTTTCTCTATTTGGACGTATGGTATTAGTACGTATACGGTAACTTGTTTCATCAATTGGGATAATTCTAGAACTGATACCCCCTGCACATCTATAGCCTCCATCACCAAGAAAACCAAATCAGTCCCCACCCACTAATATGTCACCCACGTGGCAAATACCCTCACAGACATTTACAATCAATACTTTCATGGGAATAACAACACCCCACGTGGCATGATCTGCATGGATCATAACAATCATGTATCTATATTGGGTATAAACATCGAATTGTTTACTCAAACTGCATTGATACTTATTACACACCCTTTAGCGTTGTATTGTTTCCTCATATGACTGCCTGTACTTTAATGACATAGAAGAGAACTATGTACAAACTGTAAGCTACATCTACACAATCTACAATATACCACTAGATTCACTAGATCACTCCCTGGATGAACGGTCGATATCGAATAGGTAATTATAACGTTATGATACTATTCGACTTCATTCCATGTTAGTCACCTGTTTATATATATATATTCTTGTTTGTATATCTGGTATTAAACATGTTAGCTTATTTTGATGTCTATATGTAGGGCATATTTGAGTAAAAGCTTTGTTCTTGGTTATCTAGTAGACTTGATGTAGAAGTTTATGAATTGTTATGTATAAAATAATAGCACAAGAAAAACAATATGTATTATTGTATGGCTTAAGAGCATCGACACAAATGTAATATCATTCATTCAATGACAATTCTAATCAGAAGAATTTTCAGCAGTTATTCAAAGGAGTTGTATAGAATGTGCACCTGTAACATACATGAAATAGGAAATGTTTGATCAAATACGAATCAATTGAGTCATTCAATACACACAGTTGTGTGGAAGTTTGATCATTGTGTTAATTTAGTTTCCCATGTCTTTTAGTGTCTCATATCGTATACTAAGTACTTCTGAATGTTAACATTCATATGGTGAATTTGTACCACAGTATGATGTTATTTTTCAGGGGATTTTTTTCTCGTGAACATGGGTCAAATAGTAATATTTCTCTTTGAGAATATTCGTAGATATTATTTGAAAACCTATATATAAATTATTGTACTTATACAAACTAACCATATGAATAAACTGAACACCCCTTCCACCCTTTCTGCTCACAATCATTGACGTTGAGCAGAGGCATGGGCCCTAGACAACGTTTCCGTTCACCGATGGCGCTGTTCATGCTCCTCGTCGTCTGCCTTTCCACTGGTGTTGCACCGACCACATTCCCCTTAGGAATGAACGTCACTCGGACATTTATCCACCAACTGAATTTGCAAGATGCAGAATATTCATGCACTGCCGCTCTCGTTGGCATGCCCCAACCATTCTTCTATAACAACCAGATTGACCCACGTGGTCTAAGACCAGGTCAGGATGGACGCATTGATGTTAAACTTTCTTTAGAACAAAGTAACCTGACCATTATATTGAGCCTTGTCAATCTTCAAGAAGACAGATGAAGGAGAATATGTGATAACTGTTACACAATTCAAAGGTGACGATCACCTCTTCAGGAGTTATACCATTGACATCCATGTATCATATCCACCTGGAAAGGCTACCTGTGTAGTTCAGAAACCCAAGGTTCCTGTCAATGACTGGTTGACTGTTGCGTGCAATGCAACAGTTGGAAGTGACGACCATGGAAATATCGCCTGTTTTCAAAACTCCGAGCGGTCGCTATACCTTCAGCCTCTAAAGCTTCTCGGTGACCAAATAGCGGCTATCTTCTGGATGGACCCCAAACAACCATGAATTGTTGTTCAACCCAGAATGACATCATGCTCGAAGTGCACCCCTGCCATAACTTTCTGTATGCGCCCTCTGAGGACATGGGGGAAGTGGTCCCATCTACTATTCCTACTCACAGCACAAGCACCAGTTTTGGAGCTCCAAATCCAACTATTTCAGGTATTCAGTAAAATCGCGTGTCTAATTGTAAAAGGGCATTTGGAAATCGCCCCTTCCCTTTCCATGGAGGAATTGTTGCATCTAGCTCACCCTGTATACTTTTCTGGTTGGCAAATCCGTGTCACATTCGGGCAAAATAGAGTCATATATTTGTGCAAACTTGTATCATTTTGGGGCAATACAACGACATTTAAGGGGAAACCCGTCCCACATTTGTGTAAAACCATGTTATTTCCAAACCTAACATCAAAAATGAATAATGTTAGGGCATCAAAAAGGGGAAGACCATTTTTTTTTTTTTTTTTTTTAAATCTGTCAGGTGGAAATGGGAAGTATCATTATTCGGGCAGAAGACCTCACACCCCTGAGAAAAATGGGCTCCTATGCCCATGGCTACAACCGACCGTGTCAAAAATACACGTTTGCCTAGGGGTGCGAGATAGGATTATTTTAGCGTGCCCTACTAAAGAAATAAACAACACAATGGAGAATTACAAGTAACATGTAATGAATATTTTTTGGTATGTGATAATATCATTATCACATATGCAAATAATTCGATGAACTTTCCATCATTAAAACTGACTTCTCTATTAATCCGCAGCGACTTCGAGTAAAAGCGTCGACTGGATCGGAATCATAATCGGAACATATATTGCAACAGCATGTGCAATGAAGTGAGTATGACCACATTATTATTTTCTTTCTTCGTCTCAGGGTCTTCAAGTAATTTTTCCTGATCTCTTGGATATCGCATTATTGTGAATTTCTTTAATCTTCATATACCGGGCGTTACACTTTTGAAAAAATTGTCAATATTACATTTTTATATATTTATAAGATTTTATCATGTCGATGGATGCCCCATGGTCTAATCTATCAAATGCCACCAACAAAACAAATTTTCGTTCACGCTTGGGCGAACACTGACAGTTTGTGTACAGAGTGCCAAAAATGGCTTGCGCCAAATTGAAAGAAGAGGGACAATTAAACCAGCAGACTAAATAAGTACTCGCATTCAAACAAATTGCTCTTTGCCATAAATTTAAGAATATTTTATGATTGTGTAATAATTTTGTGGCAATTTTCTATCATAATTTAACTTATTTAATTGTTTTATATGCATGGGTGAGAATCAATAATCGGTAATTACTTCAAGATCTTTCTTAACGCACAGACACATCAAAACCACTAGCCAGTCATTCATTAAAAAAGTACCAAATCAATTAATCTTCAAATCATTCAACAGATTCATCAATCAATCAATGAGAAATCAATCATTCAATCATTCACTCAATCCATCCATCAATCCATCATTTAATCTATCAATCCATCAATCAATTAATCAATCATTCCATCCATCCATCCATCCATCTATCCATCCATCCATCCATCCATCCATCCATCCATCCATCCATCCATCAATCAATCAATCAATCAATCAATCAATCAATCCATCAATCCATCAATCCTTCAATCCATCAATCCATCAATCCATCAATCCATCAATCTATCAATCCAATCAATCAATCCGCCCATCAATCTTTCAACATGAATATTCGTTCATGCATGATTCTGGGTCATATTTTGTATGTGTCACACTCAATGAAAGCATTTGCATTGTTAATGAGGACAGGCTGGAAATGTTTTCATTAATGATGGAAATCCTTTTATTATCTATCAATCTATGGCTTATTTATTCTAACCCATGCATAAAGCAATGAAATAATTTAAATTATGATAGTAAATTGCGACAAAATGATTACACTATCATAAAATAATCTTAAATTCATGACAAAGAATAATTTGTTTGAATGGGAGTACTTATTCGGTCTGCTGGTTTAATTGTCCCTCTTCTTTCAAATTGGCGCAAGCCATATTTGACACTCTTTACAAAAACAGTCAGTGTTCGCCCAAGCGTGAACGAAAATATGTTTTGTTAGTGGCATATGATAGATGAGACCATTGGGCATCCATCGACATGAAAAAATCTTCTAAATATATAAAAATGTAATTTTGAAAAAATGGTCAAAAGTGTAACACTTTTTTTGATACGCTCTGTATATCATCATTAATATAAACCTTATTTTGTCCTTTTGTACAATTAATACACAATATACAAAGTGCAATTCTAGTTATAGTAATGATGGTATTTAATATTAGGAATTATTTATAATATTATTATAGAAGTAAATACAATCATTAAAAAAATCATAACTAATTTTACACTTTACTTTACAATAATACGATGATTTCTCACTTCCCTATAGTAAAGTTGGTGCTGAAGTTTGTGTTCATAATTTCTTACAAATATTTATTTGCTATTTAATGCATTTGGTAGGTATGAAACAATGCACTTCGTCGAACCAAGCTAAATACTTGACCTTATTAGAGTGTTGACAATCAGTTTACATGTTTGTTATCAGATTCTGACAATAGTCGTGGCAGCGGTCATTGTTTACAAAATGACACAAAAAGGACACGAAGTGGTGTCCTGCAAGATCCCGCATGCAGTCTGATGTGAGCATGCATGAGCAAGATATTCATCGTACGGTAGATCATGCGAGCCTTTTTTGGGAGTATGGGCCACATTTCCTTTAAGGCCTTTAATCGGACAACGAATGATTTGAATCTCCGCACTAGCAGCATGAACTCTATTACACATAAACATGATAATGTCCACAATGTGAACATGGAACCTTTTCTCTGGAAGGGCTGTAATAAGTGTAATTATAGGACTATGGGTGATATTCCCCTGAGTGGGAGCATGGACTCTATCCCCTCTAGTGTTTATCGTGGCAGTATGGACCCTGATTTGAATCCCTGTGTTATAGTGCACACATAGGGCCTAGATGAGGCCTTTTCTACTACAGACTCAGGCATGACAGATAACCGAAACATGGATTGAAGAGAACGCTCCCTTAGAATCGTTCTCCCTATAGGGTATTTCTTTTCAAAACCGAGAGTCGGTAGACGGGGCGGAGAAATACGTTTGTATATTAACAATTGTTTTAATCGTCGTATTCTTCCAAAAGTTATACCAGAGCCTGTCGAAGCAATCTGGGTCTCCCCCAAAGCGTTTACCTTGTGATATAGCATATCTCATGATATGTGTTATATGTTACCCACCCCGGTGTAACAGAGAAAATGAATATAGAGATCATATTATTTGCTAATTAAGCACTATAATGCTGGAATATTGTTGCTGGTGATATGAATGATTTAGATATTCAACCACTGTTGAATAATGAAACATTTAAACAAATTGTGAATTTACCAACTAGAGATGGTAACATTTTATACAAAATTATTATGAATTGTATGACAATGTTTTCATCATTTACATAATTATCACCTCTTGGTAAAAGTGATCATAGTTGTGTTTTATGTAGACCAATCAGTGTAATTGTTGCTCGACCAAAAAGTGTAATTAAGAAACAAATTGTCCGTCCATTACCTGATGGCGGACTTCGTAATGGATTACTCAATATTCATGGCATGAAGTTATACACGTGTCAACTCCATCTGAAAATGGAAAATGAGTCAAGTTGTTCCGAACACTCCGCCCGATAGCTCTAACATGTCAATTCGCAAAAATTGCAGAGTCTTGTAAAGCAAAGTAGTTGTTACAAGACATTTCTGAACACATTGATTCACCGCAGTATGGAAACCGACCTGGTCTTTCGACCACTCACTATTTAATAGATTTATTGCATGGTATTTATCAAACCCTAAGTCCCAAATTAATTTATGTGTACAAACTTTTCTAAAGCCTTTGATAGGTTGGATCATGATATAATTGAGCTTAATGTGAGACCATGCTTGATTGAATGGATAGTTAGTTTTCTAGAATGTCGATTACAATGTGTAAAATATTAAGGAAATGTATGTGAATATGAACCAAACTAGACTGGAGTACTACAATGCACAAAATTAGGTCCGATATTATTATTAATCATGTTTAATGATACATGTAGGAACATACCTGTCATATTTGAAATATGTAAAGGACTTGACATTATTAGAAAATCGCACTCTCCATATTCAATCAATATTACAAACTTCTTTAGATTAATCTCATAAATAAACACATGAAATTCAATCCTTTTAAATACAAAACTATTATGATTACATTCATGAAAACCCCACCCAAACATGACAATGTATGCATTTATGTTTCGCTACTACTAATCGTTAACACTGTTGAAGGTATTGATGTACACATCCAGTCCAACTTAAAATGGGATACACACATTTATGAAATGTTTAAGAAATGTTATATAAAATTGTATTTGTTTAGAATGGTAAAACAGTACAATCTCCCAATAAACGATTTACTTCAAATTTATATTGGTTATGTTCATCCAATTTTAGAATATTGTGTATAGGCAAGGAGGTACTATCCTTGGTATAAGTATTTAATGTAAGTCTAACGAATAAACAAATTGAATATTTAAAGATGGTACGGAAAAGAGGATACAGAATACTAGTCGGCAATGTATACTCGATATATGTTGAGGCTTGCTTAACACTTGATTTGGAGATTCGAAGATAGAAGAAAGAAACAATGTACACATTATGAGAATGAAGAGACAGCTAGAAAGAGCAAAATAGCCTTATAAGATGCAGACATCGAATATATCAAGTTGAATTAAAACCTAACTAACTAAGACATATACAACATGACACAAGTGTAAAGTGTACGATATGACGCTGCATAAAAGGCAAATGATAAACTAAATCATTTCGCGTTCCGGTTATCATTTGATAATATTTATTGGATTTATATGGAATTATTATTGTTTTTTTTGTTGTTTCTATCTTTTCGCTCTCGGGGTCTAGCACAAACTTGTGTTTGTTTGTATCTCATTTATCGTGAAATGTAATTGTATATATTTGTATTTATAACACAGAGCGTCGTAACAAAGGTGTTTGAAAACTGATAGGGCAAACCATGTAAATAAATTATGCAGCATATAAAACTTAAAAAAATTCATCGGCTATGTATAAAGAACATTTGTCAGAGTGATATCATTTCACCTTATACTCACAGTCTTACGAGTTTGTCTGTCTGTTTGCGTATGATTAATAATTGTCCGTGTGTGGTGGTGTAAATTGGTGAATAGCAAGTGTTAGTATTAACTTTCATAGATATAATGACGTTCGACCCGTTTCAGAAAAGAATCACTTATAATTCATAACCGGCAATTTTATTTCACATCTCTAAAAACATAAAATATACAAATTTCTGCAAATTACATACTGTACATACACATACAATTTATACATGTGGTGTGGACAGTAT
>JBAMJV010011501.1:0-15000 GCA_037951105.1 Echinarachnius parma | reverse complement strand
TTTTCGTGAATTGAGCTATGACTCATAAACACACGCTGTCAAATCAGATATTGGCTGCAACGTGACTATATTATAGTGCCCCATTGAAGACGTTATTTCAAATTCATATGATTTCTGGTATGAGTACAACATAGACTCTCGGTAGCAATATCTTTTTCTAGGCCGAAAAATTCCATTTTCAGCTAAACCATCATTATATTTTGGCCAAAATATATCATAGTGGTCAAGGCGGAAATAATGATATTCTGGCTTAAGATATCAGCCCGTGAAAACACAGTTGCCCGGATGTCTATTCATGTTTAATTAGTAATGTGTTTACTTGTAGAATATTTCATTCATTCGTAGTTTTCATCTCAAATGTTCGCGCATGATGTCGTCCATTCACCATGTTCACATTATTTTATAACAAACATTAAAGGGGTAGTACAGATATGGTAGGGCTGAGCTGTATGCATGTGATTTTTTTTTAAATTAGGATTAAAGGGATAGTTGAGTATTGGTCAAACTTAACTTAGTTACCAAGACTGCACCATTACGGTTCAAAGTAATAGTTATAACTTTACCATGCTCGAAAAGTATACACAATTACAAACGACTAAGCAAAACCACTGTTATCATTCAAAAAGAGCCGTTACAACTCAAGAGGGCGCTATTTAAAAAAGATCATCGGTTTTAGCCTTTTGCATACAAAAGTGTGCATTTAATGTTTGTTAAAATAATGAATCAATAGAGATATCATCAACGAATTTTTAAAAACCTATCCGTTGTTGTTGTTGTTGTTATTTAATTTTTATGGCGATTAGTCAATGGTGACTATTGTCGCCAACTACCATACATTTTTTTTTTTTTTTTTTTAATTAAATTTCTATGTATTTATATCATCAATATTTATATATACAAGTATGCATTTATTTTGTCTATTTTCTCTTTTTTTTCACACATAATATAAATAAAAGGGGTTTTTTTGACAAATCTTCAAGGCATAAAAGAATTATCGAGGCATGGCCAGGAGCTACATCTAGATATCCTAAATATATCTCCATGGCTTGAGAATACATACAATTGGGCGATCGCACCACTGTCCAAATGTAATTAACAACACTGATCCCTCCCCTGTCACGTGATGCCGTCTTACCAGCCCTCAAAGTACGTTTCTTAGGCTTTCGGGGTACGCACCCCTCTGTTCACTCGCATAATACTGTCGAGGATCAGAGAAGGCGACATACACCTAGGTCACTCTGGCATAGAGAGGGGGGCGTTAGCCTTACACAAGGAAACAAAAACAAAATGTAGCGCGATCGCACACTTATATGCTCTCGGCCTCATCCAAGTCAGGTTTTTATCAAGCAAAGCATTGTGGGCTCACACTAAATAACGTGCAGTGCAGTGGGTGCAAACATAATAATAATAATAATAATAGTAAATTGGTATATCCTTTTTTTTTCAAACTAGTCTTCGAGCATTTTTTGAAATTTGTTTTAAATGTCTAAATATCGCAATCGCACGATGATTGCCGGTAAAGCAAATTTTTTAATACAAATATTTATATGGATATTTCAGCCGTTTCTGAACTGATCAAATAAAAATTAGACTGTCATTAAAATTATATGTTCTTTCGAATTTGACAGTCAGTTTTTCATTATCTCACCAAAAAAATATCGGGGGGCACTTCGGGAAATACCAATTCTCAAAAATACCTTTAAATATATAGATCATGAACATCTATTTAAAACCTCTTTTGAAAGTTGTTGAACAAGTGTAAGCATTTTAAATAATTATGATTAAAGGGATAATTGAGTATTAGTCAAACTTAACTTTAGTAACCAAAACCTGCATCATTAAGGTACAACTAATGGTTATAACTCCACCATACTCGAAATGTACACACAATTTCAAATGACTTAGTGAAGCCCATGTTATCATTCAAAAAGAGCCGTTACAACTAAAGAGGGCGCTTTCTAAAAGACTCATCACAGAAATACACTATAAATACTAGAAGCCCAACTGAATAAGCGTATAGCATTTTAACCACAGAGATAGACCACACCTTCATCAGCAAGTTTTTGAAAACAAGCACGGAATGTCATGCAAATGAGGTAGTACCAAAGACGCTTAATGGAAAGACCGACCACTGTACAATTATCCTGTTCAAAGTGAATGGGCAGAGCGCGATGTACAAAATTATCACGCACTTTGATACGCAGGCTTTTCATTATGTCGTCACAATAACAATATTTACTTCGCCTGACTAAAAATAACTTCAAGAACACGTGATAAAGTTTGATGACCCCAAATTTGCATATCGCGCGTGAAATTTGTTTTGCGCACTTGGATGCGCGTACAATAATAAAGAATTAAATAAAGACAGTGCGCGAACTGAGCGCGCGTTAACATTAAAATACGCGAGTAGCCATTGCCATTTTTTTCTCTACACGGTAAGATCTTTAAATTTAAAAAAATATATTTCTCACAGCTATAATTCTAAACGTAAAAACGCTATCGACTATAATTTTTAAATATTTTTAACTAAACAAAGACAAAATTAAATATGTACAACAATGTGTCCCCCAGGTGTACTCAACTTGGAGATAAGCTTATGTTCAATCGTCATACTAGCCTGAATTTGCCGAGTTTAAGTAAGTACGTTCTGATCCTTACTTTTTTTTAAATTAATACTAACAAAGGGAACATTTGTTCCAAAAAAGCTCATCGACTATAATTTTTAAATGTTTTTTCATTAATTAAAATGAACAAGATTCAGTACTGTACCCAAACCTCTGGGTGTACCCAACTTTCTCTTAAGCTCGATTTGAATCTTCATTCTGTTTGAAGGGACATCGCTGCGCGACCGCCAGTGAGCTGTCTTGTAATTCTACAGTCTTTGGTAGTACGTCAGTATACAAATGATGCGCAGGTATGAGTGGGTCGGTAGGAATTGTTTGCACAAGGTAACTATGGAACTGTTAAACCCACGAGGCGAAGCCAAGTGGGTTTAGACTAGTTTCCATAGTTACCGCGTGCAAACAATTCCACCGACCCACGAAATAAACTTGCGCATCATCTGTTTTATAGAATGGGCATTGTTACGCCCCCCAAAAAGTCAAAAAATTACAAATTAGAAAAATTACCGGATGCATGAAATAATTTTACCGGACGCATGAAATGTTTTACCGGACGCATGAATTTTTTTACCGGACGCATGATTTTTTTACCGGACGCATGACATTTTTTACCGGACGCATGACATTTTTACCGGACGCATGACATGTTTACCGGACGCATGATTTTTTTACCGGACGCATGACTTTTCATGCATCCAGTACAATTAATTGTCTGCAAAAATTTTGCTCTCAACCAATCAGATTGCAGGGATTTATCAACCCATTCTATACATTTTTTAATTTGAATAAATAATCAGACATGGATTCATTGGATAAAATAACACATTACGCAAAAAGCTAAAGTAATTACGCATTGCGCACTTGCAGTTGCCATGGCATTTAAACACGCACTTCTCAGCAAAATTGCGCTTCATAATACCAAAGACGCTAAGTATTTTAATTCATCTCTATTATTTTAGTTACGTGCAGTACTCACAGTTACGCGATTTCATTTAGTTAATTTCGCACAGTCAATAAACAGGGGATTTCCCTACTAGGAGCAAAATATTGTTTTTCATTGTGACGTCATAACAGAGGCATACCATAAATTCGTGCGTGATAATTGTGCAGTTCGCGCCCGCGCATTATTATGAATGAATTTACGCTAATATTACCATGGCAGCCAGACTAATTACCATAAAAATAAGTGCTTCTCTTCATTAAAAATTTGGCCAACTTCCATTTTGAGTTCGGGGGGCCTGAGACTCATTGGTGCTGGTCATTTTTTATATAAAATTGTGAATTTGATGTTTTGTTAGAATATCATCAATAGCTTTTTGTTTAAAGCTATTTAGATTTGTTTCCAAGTAGTCTGTAAGCATTTTAACAATTTATTCTAAAAAGTGAAAATGTCCCCTAGCGGAGAATCTTATTAATAAACTATTTTGACATAAAATTTTACAACAATAGGTGTATTTGAATATGAATGATTCATAGTTCACATGTTTTATTCAATGAAATTTCAAATGTAATTAAAACCAACACCAAATCCCTTACAATTAATATCGGGGGGGGGGGGGGGGGGGGACACTTCGGGAAATTCCACTACTCAACGGTACTCATCGAATACATATGCCCATATGTATTCCAATCGGATGTATTTATTGACATTTCAGCCGTTTCTGAACCGATTTTGATCTAATACAGATACAGTTGTAAACTTAACTACCCCTTTAAATGTTCAATGCAGCATAACATCGCGTAATATACACAACACTTACTTAGAGCTATATTGGTTCGCGCATATGTTGTTCTTTCGAAATATCAATATCGTTTTTACAAATGTTTATTTCGTTATAAAGATATTTATGATTGAAATTTTCGTGTTTGAAAGTCTCAATGGGACACTTTCACCTGTGTGTGAAATAAGTGCAATTAGTTAGCAAATTTGTATTTTGACTCATTGCTCAGTCATACGACATTCATGCCATAATCTTCACACATCACTCAGTGGACTTATCAGACAAGAGAATTGCATGTTTTATGATCTCTTCTTCGGTTTGTGCACATGTTACTTGATCCCTTTAATTTTAAAGTACAGATAAGGTGACGATCGTCACACAATATCTGCGATCGATTAAAATTATAACAGACATTACACAAAGGTTTTTGTAACCGTTAGCATCGTTAACAAAGTCAAATTGTTGAAAGAATTGGAAATGATCGATAATCCCCCTTGGAAGAATATCACACTATGACATGTACTATGCTCTACCACCCAGACAGATAGTGCCAACGGCAATTACTCAAAAGATAGTTATACCCTTCCTGACAACAAAATGCATCATAACAACAAGAGCAATTGTTATAAATTTGTATGTAATTACATTGTGCCTATTACCATCATTATACATTGCATTATTACACATATGACTGCCATTATTAACCCATTGCCGATGAACTGTATTAACTCTATCACGATATCAAAGATCTAGCAGTGAAGGGTTAAAAAGGGTTAAAAACGTACGTAACTTAATACACAAGTTACGCAAACTAACTGAGAACTATTATGCACTCACAAAACTACACTAAAAGACTTTACATCCACCATGGATGAACGTGGCCATTATCGAGGATCGACATAGCCAAAGGTAATCGTAATGTTATGATGCTATTCGAATTTACTTCATGTAATGTTAGTCACCTATTAATACGTTAATTCTCGGGATTTATTCGTGTTTGTAAACAAGTTAGCTGTTCTCGAGGTCTTTGTAACGGAAGTTTAGAAGTAAACGCTCTATTATGATGTATTTAGTATAGAGTTGATAAGGTAGCTCATGAATCTTTTATGTATGAAGTGAACACAAGAAGAAAAAAATGAAATGTTCGATTGTATGTCATGCTGTCAGCTTTAGAGTATCAAATAACAATGTATATCATGTATTCATTGACGATTGCAATAAGTAGAAAATCTAGGGTTAGATACTGAGTTTGATACTGTGGTTATAGATCTGTAGATACTAAGCAGTAAATGTGTTATCAGGGTTATTATGGTTATGTTGAATTTTAATATGAATTTCCCTGTGTGAACAGAGTGTGAACATACTGTGTTTCACAGTGTGAACCACAGTGTTAAATTCGAGCGTTTTTACACTATTTTACACACTGTGAACGCAGTCAATTTAACACTGTGGCGATATAGTGGCCTCACAGTGTGTTCACAGTACGGTCACAGTGTGGTCACAGTGCATTCAAGATGTGTTCACTCTGTGGATGAGTGTGTTCTTTTCGGCAGGGTTGATGAAATCAGTCGTACTATTATACAATGCAGGTGCTAGGTATAGGCCTATTTATGTGCTAATTTTATATCTTTAATATACGTAGTTCCAAATCATAATTGTATTTTAGTAAAACATTTGACGAGGGAGTGTTATTCCCAGGCGTTGCATAATTGAAGTCAAATGTGGACATGTGCGCCAGATACATTACACGATCAAATACATGCAATTTGTTATGTATGCAAATACGAATCAATTGTGTCATCAAAATGTATGAAACACAGATGCAATCAACCTGAATCGATATAAAATGGGTATTTGTTCAAGTAATATGTTACGATAATTATGTGGCAAAGGATCTGTTGTGTGGAAATTTGATTTCTTTGGTATCATTAGATAATGTTTAATCTTCTAGATATAAAACTTTATATTTCCATGTCTTTTAGTGTCTCATATCGTATGCCAAGTACTTCTGAATGTTAACATTCATACGGTGAATTTGTACAATATGATGATATTTTGTCGGGTTTTTTTTTCTTCTCGTGAACATGTGTCATGTTATTTCTCTTAGAGAATGTTCGTAGATATCGTTTGAAGACCCATACGTAAATTATGTTACTTATGAATAAATGTAATAATTTCTCCACCCTTTCTGCTCACAATCATTAAAGATGTTACAGTTGAGCAGAGACATGGTCCCTAGACAACGGTTCCGTTCACCGATGACGCTGATCACGCTCCTCGTCGTCTGCCTTTCCACTGGTGTTGCATCAACCACGTTCCCCATAGGAACAAACGTCAGCCGGACATTCATCTATGCACTAACCTTGCAAGATGCACAATACTCCTGTACAGCTGCTCTTATTGGCATGCCACAACCATTCTTCTACCAGAACAAGATCGATCCGCGTGGTCTCAAACCAGGTCAGGAGGGACGCATTGAGGTCGAACTATCATTAGATCAAAGCAACCTGTCCATTTCCTTCATCATTGCCAACCTTGAAAAGACAGATGGAGGCGAGTATGTGATAACTGTAATAGAACCCAATGGAGGCAGCAATCCCTTCAATAATTATATCACTGAAGTCGCCGTATCATTTCCACCCGGAGAGGCTACATGTGCAGTTCAGATACCCGAGGTTCCTGTCAATGACTGGCTGACTGTTGGGTGCAATGCTACCGTTGGTAGTGACGACCATGGAAATATCGACTGTTTGCAAAACTCTCAGCGGTCGCTATACATTCAGCCCCCAACACTTGTCGGTGACCAAATATCGGCTATCTTCTGGATGGACCCCAACCAATCCATGAATTGTTGTTCAACCGACAATGACCTCATGCTCGAACTGCCCCCCTGCAATGACTTTCTGTATGTGCCCTCTGAGGACATGGGGGAAGTGGTCCCATCTACCTTTTCTACTCACAGCACAAGCACCAGATTTGGAGCTCCAAATCCAACTATTTCAGGTATGTATCCACTAAAATCGCGTGTCTAAGTGTAAAAGTGCATTGGGAAATCGCCCCTTCCCTTTCAATGGAGGAATTTTTGCATCTGGCTCACCCTGTATACTTTTCTGTAATCCATGTCATATTCGGGCAAAATAGAGTAATATATTTGTGCAAACTTGTATAATTTTGGGGCAATACAACGACATTTTGTGGGAAAACCGTCCCACATTCGTGTAAAACCATGTTAATTCCAAACCTTGCATCATCATCATCATCTCCCTCCGCTATTCCGGAGATCAGGGATCCCATGGGCCGCAAGGATATATAACCAACAAAAATGAATAATGTTAGGGCCTCAAAGAGAGGAAGAAACTTGTTTCTCTTTTTGTGTTTAAACCTGTCAGGTGGAAATGGGAAGTATCATTGTTCGGGCAAAGAAATAAGCCCCATGAGAAAATAGGATCTAACGCCCATGGCTACAACCGACCGTGACAAAAATACACGTTTGGCTAAGGGTGCGAGATGGGATTCTGTTAGCGTTCCCCCACAATGGAGAATTAACTAGTAGCATGTAATTAATATGTTTTTAATGTGATAATATTATCACATTAGCAAATAATTCGATGAACTTTCAATCATTAAATCTGGCTTCTCTATTAATCTGCAGCGACTTCGAGTAAAAGCGTCGACTGGATCGGAATCATAATCGGAACAAACATTGCAACAGCAATAGTATGTGCAGTGAAGTGAGTATGCCCACATTATTATTTCCTTTCTTCGTCTCAGGGTCTACAAGTAATGTTTCTTGGTGTCTTGGATATCGCATTATAGTGAATTTCCTTAATCTTCATATACATCATCATTAACATAAACCTTAATTTCCCAATAATATAAATTAACACACATTATATGAATTGTAATTCTTGTTATAATAATGATGGTCTTTGATATTATGAATTATTCATAATATAAAGAAATTATAAATGATTTTTAAAATCATCACTAATGTAACACGTTACTTTACAATAATTAGTTGATTTCCCACTTCCCAGTGGTGCTGACGTTAATGTTAATTAGGAAATTTCTTTCAAATATTTTACATTGCCTATTTAATGTATTGGGTAGGTATGAAACAATGCATTCTGTCGAACCATGCTAAAGACTGTGGCAAATGTTTCATTATTACAAACGAAAACAATGTCAGTAGTCTTATGTTAAATAATGTGGTTACTGAAACACGAAAAAAGGACCATGCAGCAAATAATAACACATTTTGACGAATATGTTAATGTCTTCACAAATGGCTGTAAGCGACATCGTTTAATTATAATGCACATATATATTTGTCAATGTTATTTCAAATAACCTTGAATAGATCGATTGAGCGTAATCACTTCTACACGTCTTAGATATTTCAATAAGACAGGTCAAAGATCAAATAGTCATTTAAATTTCACAACGTGTTCATGGATTTAGTAAAACCAAATACAATTACCATAATCCAGTACAGGATCTAATGTTATCATTATATCCATGACAGATAGCAGCATCTTAAAGATGCTTGATATTCATAGAGTGATAACTTAATCAATCAGTTTTATTTGTCTAAATTAGATTCTGACAATAGGAGTCGTGGCAGCGGTCATTGTTTACAAATACAGGAAGAACAGGAAGAGGCGGTCTGCAAGATCCCCCATGCAGTCTGATGTGAGCATGGCCATGGCGGAACCTATTCATCGTAAGGCAAATCATGTGCACCTTTTTGGGAGTATTAAGGCAGTAAGGCCTTTAATGCGACAACGAATGATTTTAATCTCCGTACAAGGAGCATGGATTATATTCCACATAAAGTCCATTATGGGAACCTGGACCCCTTTCCCTGGAAGGGCAGTAATGAGAACATGCCTGATTTTCTTCGGGAGAGCAAGGAATCTGTCCCCTCTGGTGTTCATCGTGGCAGTATGGACCCTGATTTGAATCCCAATGTTACAGTACACACAGAGAGCCCAGATGAGGCCTTTTCGAATACAGACTCAGGTATAAGGAGTTTGATCGATAGCTGCGAGATGTCAGAGACGAGAGAAGACATCAATCAAAACAGCAACAACTGCTTTTCCCGGATGAAGGAATATTGAGTGATGTCATTTTTACTAATTGGTTATATTCGCAGATGGCGGATGTGAACATTAATATAGTTTGGGGTTTGATAATTGTAAGTTATATGCGTAGACCGGTCGATAGCACAATTTACTTATTTGGCGATACAAATATTCATGAATTTCGACAATGTTTATAATTAAACGTTTATTATTTTATGTGATTATGCAGTATTAATTTATACCAGCCAAATAACAATATAATAACTTATTAATAGTACTACTTAGAGGATTGTATATATAGTCAGTTCGTCTCTACTGGTAGCATTAGGAAAGCTGTTATGACGGCCAAACATTTCGAAAATAAATATTTGTATTGTGGTGAACGTTTTAAACATTTTAACATTTGAAATGTTACATGATATTATTTTATGTTAATAGTGCATTATCGAGCTACTTGTTGAGGTTACAAACGTTTGCTTCGATAAGTTAGAGACTTAGGGTCATAGTTTGTACTTGTCGAATATTGTTGATTTCATTAATAATGATATGCACATTATATTACCACTGAACGATCACATCATTTAGAACGAAATTTGAGACAGAATAAGTTTTATTTTACTAAATATGACTGCCTTATACAGTGCAAGTACGAGGATTATAGCAGAACTAAATGTATATAATTGTAAACTAATAAATCTGTTATCGGACCTTACAAGACCATAAAACTTGATTGTATATTATTTTAATCCCGCTTGTTGAACTCGTTTGGCACAGCAGCTATATACAGTTAATCTATTTTGTTAACCATTATAGACGAAGCTATTCGAAGCTGTGTAAATATGTATCAGAAACTGAACCTTGAACCTTGAAGAACTACTCTCCCAAAAGCGTGAACGCTGTCCTGGAGAGGGCTGTGCTGTGTTGCGTGCTGTTGGTGATGTGCTGTTGGTGAAGTGATGGTGGTTGTCCTCCGTACAATATATAATATACAATGTGCGTGCAGTGTGCAGGTGAATTTGAATCTTAAAGTAAAATGAGAGAAATCATATTAGGGCATACATGTGCCGATGATAACATAACACATGAAAGGCACATCTGGAGAAAATAATTGCATGTCTTAAATTTATAAAAAAAAATCACGAAATTCAAACTTGTGTGTTGTGATCCATTCAAATAATACATCGCAGTGTTAACATTTCTCTTGTACATTATTGTTTATATAATATGGTAACACAGGGTTTGCTTTTTCAAATACTCTCTAATTATGGAGATATTTATGATTAAATGAAACAAATGCTCTGCGCCATGTTTCGATGATTATCAAAATCAATGGGCAGTAGGTGTTAAATTTGAGACACAATTTGTTTAATTTTTAACAATATAAAGAGTGTTCTTTTTATGTTACTAATATTGGTCTAAGATTGAAGTATGAAATATGATTTTGAGAGAATCTGACTTACTCAGTTAATGGATCAATTAAAGTTTATATCGAACTTTCTATTTGACTTGTATGCAATTCAAACTTGTTAATATTTATGTTGTATACAAGTCTTTTTAAGAATGTTTATACTTCATGTTATGTCAAGTTTATGATATGACACTGCATGAGTGATAAACTAAATCATTTTGCGTTCAGGTAATCTTGTGATAATATTCATTGGATTAATATCGAATTATCATTGTTATTTGTTTTTATTTTTTTCGCTCTCGTTGTCTATCAGTTTTCGTGAAATGTCTTGTTATGTATTTAAAACAGATAGGCCCGGATTCACAAAGCAGGTTTGTAGGAGGTTTGTACAAACTATGGTTTATCCATGGTCAACATCTATGGAGTGCTTCTCGTATACAAGTAAAACGAGTTATAATTTCCAATGATATGACTGTTAGTGCTTGCTAACCAGCAAATTTCACCATGCGACAAGACAAACATTTATTTGGTGCATTTTGTAAATGTGTACCATCAACATAGTTAACAAGTAAGGAGTTTACATTCTTTCTCCATCAGTTTACAAATGGCACTCCATATATGTAGACCATGGATAAACAATGGTTTGTACAAACCTCCAACAAACCTGCTTTGTGAATCCGGGCCAGAGCCTCCTAATAAAGGTGCCTGTTAACTGAAAGGGCAAACCGTGTAAATAAATGCTGAAATATACAAAACTAAACAAGATTAAACATCCATGTATAAAAAAAAACATTTGTCAGAGTGATTATCATTTCACAATTATTCACAGGCTTACGAACTACGTTCGACTCTGTGCAAGTGTTTGTATGTCTGTGTATGTATGTGTATGAATGTGTATGAATGTCTGCGTATGTATGTGTATGAATGTGTTTATTTGTGTTTGTGTGTGTGTGTGTGTGTGTGTGTGTGTGTGGGTGTGGGGGGTGTAAATTGATGACATCATTATGATGTCTTATTCTCAAATACACGATAGCAAGTGTTAGTATTTTAAACTTTCCTAGATATATTGACGTTCTACCCGTTTCCAAAAAAAAAATTATAATCTGTTCACAAAGCCTAAAGTGGTTTCACTACACATCGCGTATAGACTTAATTTTAACCTCTGTGTCAGTACCATGATCATGTGACATAACACACAAAATCCAAGAGGTAAAAACGGCATATCAGAACTAAAAATGATGACGACGACGACGTTCATGCTGATAGTGATAAAGATGCTGCTGCTGATGATAATGATATGATGATAATGGTGATGATGATTATAGTGATGATGAGACGACGACGTTTATGATGATAGTGATGATGATGCTGCTGCTGATAATGATGATGATGGTGATGAGGATGATGTTGATGATGATGATGATGATGATGGGGAAGATGATGATGATGATGATAATGGTGATGATGATGATGATGACGATGAAGATGATGATGATGATGATGAAGTAAAATTAACTGGTTATGGTAACGATGGTTGTGATAGCGGTTATGATTTTGTTATATCGGTAAGTGATGACAAAAAACTAACAGTGAAGTAACAATAATTTTGACGACGGATTAACGTCACATCAGTCACAAAAAAAAAAATACTACGAAATGGTTTACGTTTCGATCTATATACCGACGAGCTAAAGCATAATATCATACCGCATCGTAAACCTGCATCCACTAGATGGCGCTATACATCAATACATTTTTCGTGAAATTGAGCTATGAATGATAAACACACGCTGTCAAATCAGATATTGTCAGCAACGTGACTTAAAGGTGCTATGACATGGAAATCACTTTAAAATGGATTTTAGCCTATCAGGGATAGTTTTCACATGGTTCCGATTTAATGGATACGTCATTAAAACAATAAATCTGCATGAAAATTCACATTAAGAATGCCCAGAAAAAATGTCTCCAGAGTGAAATTCTTCTTGTGACCTCATCTGTCAATCACAACTCAGTTACTTACAATATGAACAATGCACCTTCGCATGAGTACCTGCTCACAATAGAATCACATGTTTGAATAAAACACTTTTAATTTCAATAGCAGTTGCTTTGTCAGAAAAGCACAACCATTATTAGGACAAGAAAGGCACTGATAAAATATTGTATGGAAGCATACAGGCCATGCTATTGTGGGCATGTTCTTTTTTGTCTTTGTTATCTTTTGTCATCTAGAAGTAAGCTGACCAGTGATTGACATGATGTTAATAGCTTATTAGTGCTTTTATTGTCCTTATGATGGTTGAAGTTTTCTGACATAGCAACTGCTTTTGAAACTGAAAGTGTCTTATTTGTTATATAGTGTATTCAAAGATGTGATAATATTGTGAACATTCGCTCAGCCTGGGCGAAGGTGCATTGTTCATTTTATAAGTAACTGAGTTGTGATTGACAGAAGAGGTAACAAGCAAATTTTACTCTGGAGAGTTTTGTTAAGAGGTGGGGTTAGGGTTAGATGAATCAAATAATTGCAAAATTGTTTAAAAATCAACAAAACATATTTAAGTAAAACAGTTTACAAATATTTGACATGTACACTAATACAGATAAATAGAAGTACACAAGTAGGCCTATTTGCATTATATGGGACCTTTAAGCGCCCCATCCACCCCCTTCACTCCAGTGAAAGTTTTCATGTCAATTATGGAGTACAACATAGACTCTTGAGAGCAATATCTTATTCTGGGTAGAACCATTGCATTTTCTGCTAAACCATGATTATATTTTGGCCAAGATGTATCATAGTGGTCAAGACGGAAAAAGTGATATTCTGGCTAAAGATATCAGCACCTGAAAACACAGTTGCCCGGATGTATATTCCTGTAGTACTGTGTTAACTTGTAGAATATTTCATACATTCTAACCGTTTATTCGGCTTTCGGTCACCCCCAAAATATAATTTTGAATGATATGCACTCTCAACAAACACAAATACATATTCCATACTTTGCGTAGGATGTTTATGAATGCGTCACGCACGAAAGATTTGTAACACGATTTCATTCATCTTTGTCAATATCGGAGTAAATTTAGAAATGGATTATTGGCAATAATAAGGGTTGTATTGTCTGTTCGAGTGGGGTTATCCATGTGCGACCTACCGTACTATGATTACGACATTGATTTGTCTAATCACAGAAGACACAAACAAGAGCCCTGCTGTTTAACCAAGGAGGTATTAGGAAGCTTCATAATACCTCCTTGGTTTAACTCTAAAAAGGCTGGGGGCGGATAATGACGGTAAAAAGACATCAAACAGCCGGCTTTTTAGGGTTAAATGGATACGTAAACTAATGCTTCAACGTGTCGATCGAACCTGTATTAGTGTTTTCTCTTGCCGTGATACATGTACGTTCATATTATTTATTTAGGAAATGCTTTGGACTTGACTCAATAATACAATCATGAAATTCAGATATCAAAACAAGATATCCTTATTACGAATTACATATCTTTATTCACATTAGCTCAATTGTCAGTGTAAAATAATAACATTTTCATTCCGTGCAGTTTTATTTCATTACAAAGTATTCTTAGTAATCATTCGGGATTGTAAAATCACGTTATATCTCTGTATCCGTGTTTCAAATCATACCAAAGTGAAAACCCCATTTATACTGGGACACCTTTGAAAAACAGTTTGTAGCTGACAAGGGCAATCCATCCCATGACTGGAGAATAAATAAATAAACTGAAATAAACATGATAAATAAATGAATAATACACACTATATAATCAGTATAAGTAACTTTCTTAGTTAAACAGGCTGTTATAGCCCCTATATATCCTATAGTTGAGCACTGTTGAACATTTGCAGTTCACCACCATATATCATTCTACTTTCTAATAAAAACTCTATTCAATAATTGTTTTTAAAGTCATTGTTAAATTAAACAAATTATTAGAGTGGGTCATTCCATGTGAAACAAACCATGACATGAAGTTGACATTCCATGCCTAAATGCATTGCAAAACAACAACACTGCAACGGCATTGCTGATCTAACACGATATAAATTCGCAGCTTGTTTTTTTTTCGCACTTAGGCTGACTGAAGTCATTCGAGAATTATGAAATCAATCACTATCTTGGCACCCGAAACCTGTA
>JBAMJV010011500.1:17500-67990 GCA_037951105.1 Echinarachnius parma | reverse complement strand
CTAGTATTTCCCCTAAATTCGACTTGAATAATTCATCAAAGTATTTTAAAGATTTATTTCTTTGAATCTCATGATTCAACAATCATCAATTTATCAATAAAGTTTGCATAAAGTCTTGCATTCTTCGTCTGCTCTTAAAAAGGGTTATAGATCCGATCTCATGAAAATGGTGTTTGTTTTCTTTTTGCTGGAAGCAACATTTCTCCATGAATAATTAATCAAGATATTTATTTGCTGTCTTCGAATATCATAGTTTAACAGCTTGCTCAACGAAAACAATTTTGCAATACGACTTGCATTCTTTGTCTGCTCTTGAGAGGGTTATAGATCTACTCGTGAAAATGATGTTTGTTATCTTTTTGCTTGAAGCGATATTGCTATTATCTCTTAGTTTGTCTCAAATTCTTTCTGAATAATTAACCAAGGTATTAGGTAGCTTTCTTTAAATCTCATTACATGGACTTAAAAAGTGCTCAACAAAAAAGTTTGCATAATATTGTGCATTCTTTGTCTGGTCTTGAAAAGGGTTTACAAATAGTCTCTCATGAAAATAATGTTTGTTTTCTTTTAGCTCGAAGCAATATTGCTATTATCTATTTGTTTTGCCTCATTTCTCCATGAATAATTAATCAAGATATTTATTTGTTGTCTTTGAATCTCATTATTCAACAGTGCTCAACAAAAAAGTTAGCATACCATATTGCATTCTTTCTCTGCTCTTGAAAAGGGTTTGCAAATAGACTACTCTCATGAAAATGATGTCTGTTTTCTTTTTGCTCGAAGCAATATTGCTATTATCTCGTATTTTGCCTCTAATCCACGGTGAATAATTCATCCACTGTGCTGCATATACCCCTGGCCTTGAATAGCTAAGCTATTGCATAATTCCTTTGCCCTTCCCTTGTTACAGGGCATGTTTTGATCATTCTATATGTGACCGGCTGAAGCAAAACCCTGCACTTGTCGGTAATTGAAGAAATTGACATTTTAAGTTCACATAATGTGTGTAAAATACTTATGATTGTAAAATTTAAACAATCATATCTTCGCCAATTATTGACCAATTTGTTAGAACAAAGCATCAATTGAAAGCGTGTGATGAGGCCTTTTAAAATAATATTAGCATCTACATTTTTATTTTTACCGACAAGTGCAGGGTTTTGCTATAGCCGGTCACATATATGATTGGATTATAGCTACGATGTATTGCATAATTTCCTCTCTCTGTTCCTGGTGAAGTTCATATTTTGATCTTTCTTATGATCGGATTATAGCTACAATGTATTGCATAATTCATATTTTTATCTTTTTCTAATCGCATTTTGAGGGGTTGTTTCTGTGATGGGAACTCAAGTTCTTGTTTATTATTCCAAGTTGGTGCCTGTGTTCTTAGGGAAATATAAGGATTGTGTAAATGTACAAATATAATACTAATTATTATTATTGTGTTTTTTTTTGTGTGGTACACAAATTAATTGCTTTAATCATTATAGCAAGATAGTCATCATATAGTATTTTCTCTCTAAATCTACAGTAGTTTTGGTAATGCAGTAATGTGCACTTTTCAATTGTATTTGGAATGTGTATTTTTCATTAAAGTTCTTTGTAATCCTCAAGAATGACTTTCCCATTCGAAAGTAGAAAAAAACAAAACAAATTGTGGTAGGTAATAAAAAAGACAAAGCGCCCCAATTGAAGGCAGGTTTACACATTTTCATTGCAACTTCTGGGATTCTTAATCTAATTGTTTGTCCCTACACCCACTTCATCGCCATGGCGACGTGTAGTAATTGAAACCGCCATTCTCCTCGAGTGCCTATCATTGCGTTGCATTGTAAGAAAAATGCAGCTGGCACAATCGTTCCCGCCACGGTCACGCACTCTCACTCTCTCGCATTCCCTCATCGTAATGCGTCGACAAGGTTAAGATCTCCGGCAGATTGTGTGAGCCGAGCATCTTTTGTAATTTTTCTTTTTAATCCACGCTGACTCCGGTATTGAAATTTCATTCTTTTTTCTTCCTTTCTCTCTTATTCTTCTGTTGTCTCACAGAAGCATCAGATGTGCACTTTTTGAGTGGAATTTTGTTATTGCCGCGGTTATTGCAGATGGTAGTGAATGAAATAAACACTTGAACATTTTAACGAACGGAACCGGATCTGCCATCTACCACTTGCTAACCATACTTTTCTCATCATCTAAACCCATCTACTACTTGAACTGTCTGCAAGGTATATTAGTTCTATGCGGATTTCAGTATCCGAGAGAGGACAGGTTAACATTGGTGAAGAGAATGTGACTATCGTAATGAGAGACAGGTCGTTATTGTATTGAAGCGGATCTTCAATCTACCACAGTATACAAACCATACTTCTTCTCATCATCACCTAACCCATTGACTACATGAACTGTGTGCGCGGTGTATTAACTCTATGCTGATTTCAATCTCTGGCAGGGAACGTGTTAACATTGTTTAAGAAACAAACTAACTCTCTACGTTTATGTTACTGGCACAGTGAATATATGATTATAATCCTACTTTGGATTCCAGCTTTCGTTATAATTAGTTCCAACATTCAGAATGGGCTCAAGGTCGGTGAATAACAAATAACATTGTTGGATTTGTTCAGTTTGATGAGATCTACATGTACATGGAATGTGTATCTGACGGGAATAGTGAGACTGAGAGATCGTCATTACTGCACACTTATCTAGAAATGGATTCATGCTTTCATTGTACATTTTGACATTCAGAACTTAAACTCAAAGTCAGTGAATAACATTGTTGAATTTGTTTGATATATACTAAATGTGCACTACATGTGCTGTATGTGACTGGAATAATGAGAGATGTCCATCATTTTATTTCTAGAAGGTTATTCCACCGTTCATTTGAAATTTTGACATTCAATACTATTACCTAAAACTCGGATCAGTGCAAGTCATTGTTGAATACAATCCGTATATTGTGCTCAGTATATGTACATGTATGTCACTGCGTAATGACAGATGTTCGTCGTCATTGTGTAACCAGCGATATATGAGAAATGGATTCTTATCGTATTTTCAGGTATATATATACGACATTCAACATTGATCAAGGTCAGTGAATGTGTGCAGCCCATTTACGCTGATGTGCAATTAACTTTAATTTGGCGGAGTAGGATGAAACTGCGCGCACCATTTTGAGAATTGCCATTTAAAGATTTAGAATCGATTTTCAGCTGGACAAAATTTCTGTGACATTTGAACATCTTTTGTCAACATTTTCCGCACAAAGCTATCTTCTTACACTTCAATACAAATGGACGTATATCTATCAAAATATCATTTAACAGTGCAGGTGGGATTCAATGTTGTACTATCGCAAACATTACCATTTGCGTCTTCTTGAGGAGTGATTCGATCCATTGTTTGTTTAGATAGTGAAAGCGGACTTGAAAAACGGAAAAGGAAATAGACTTTCTATGAAATGCGAGCTGCATATTCAAGGAAGAGTGTGTTATTTAAATGCTAGAAAGTGAAACTACGCTATTTGCATTTGATGATTTGATATTAAACATAACTAGGTGATTGACAAGGCGATAGCATCTCTAGTATTTAATCACTAGTAATTTGCTATAAATTTGTCCCGATGAACTTGACAGCCAACTTCTCTTGAGCTTTGCTAACTTTACATATTGCTATGATTGATATGAGAACATGATGCTCTCACAATTTGGTGACTATTAGGATTTAGGCAATTTACTTCCTTGAAAAGTTTTTGCCATCTCTAGTTATTATTTGTATTCTGCTGGGGAAAAGTTTAGCCAGCCTCTTGTGATTTGAAACAACTTTGTAAGACTTCCGTTATTTCAACTGAGCCTGAGGGTAACTACTCACAGTCTTTGGCAGAGGAACAAGCCAACTACTTTCTATTATTCTCTGTCAGATGATAATTACAGCTATATTCCTGCTGGAGAAAACTTGAGCAAGCCACTTGAGTATAGAAACAACAAATAAAGACTTTCTTCAATTGTTCTAGAAGAGCTTTCTATAAATTACAAGCTCTGTTTATACTAGAAGTAAGCCACTTGTGTGCTCTCTAATGACATAGTAAGACTATAGAGTTGGATCATCTGAAATCAAACAGCTATCAAACTTTCGCAAGAGGACAATTTGACTCCTGTGTCTGATGAGTTTTGCGGCCATGTTCGGGCTGAAGAAGATCAGCTCCTCCCACAGGGAGAAGGAGAAGGAGAAGGAGAGGGAGAAGGAGAGACTGAAGGAGATGGAGCGGGAGAAGGAGAAAGAGAGGGAGGCTATGGATTATTATCAGCAGGAGACGATCACAACGAGTTCGACTCCCAACATCATGTCCATGCTCCCGGTGGCCTCTCGCACGACCAGGACCAACGCTGATATGGTAGGTATACAAAGTAACGAATCAAAGACAAAAATGACTATGAAGAGGGAGATAGAAGGAGCATGAAATTAACCTTTATTGTATTATGTTTACAGATCTGCATGTTTTCAATCTCACATTTTGAAATTGAACCAACCAATATTCCTTCAAATCTACTGATGTACCACAATTTAAATTAAATGAACAAAAAAGCAAAGAAATGCAATACATTGAAAATAACAAAATATGCAGTAGTTTCAGTCTGGGCTATAGTTTGTGTACGCACATGGCGTCTAAATAGAACTCCGTGTTGTCGACTTATCGGCTGCCCCAAGTCAAACTGTCACATTTGGCAGTACCATTTTATTGATTCGCCACTTAGTCTGTTTGAACAAAATGCAGTGTGCGCAATTAACATGTAATGTACCGTGCCATATCGATTCGGAGCACATTCCGGCTGATCGCAGCGATCGGCACGCCAGAATTGATCTGTTAGCTTAGGGTATATCCCATGATGCAACACCAACCGAGATTATAATTGATGTAGCTTGTTTTCTGCAGTGTACTATTTTGTTTTTCTATTACGTATTATATTTTGTATCAAATAAATGCTTTGTTTATCTGCTTTGAGAAGTTTGAATGAATGTTTAAATATGAAATCATTGTAGGTTGATTAAGGTGTCAAGATGCAACATTGCAATTATCTACCCATCGCATTCAGGGGTGTGTTTCACAAAGATTCTAAGTTGAACTTAACCATTATGGAAAGCTGAATAGTTTCTTTGTGAAATTGTTGAAACAGATCCTTTTAAAGGCATAAATATTGATAAAAATCAGTGATATTTGTCATCATCAAGGAGCATTAAATTATTGATATAGATTTTTGCTGGAAGTCTCAAATTCTTGCATTTCTTGGCTTTTGAATATGTTTTTATTCCAAGGCTAAAAAAGGCCTACCATAATTTTAAGTACAACTTAGAATCTAAGTTCAACTTAGTATCTTTGTGAAACACCCCCTGGACCCTGGTTAACCATGTGTTAATTATATAGGAATTAAATACTTGTAGCTAGGAGGGGATGGTTTGAATGCAGTATGCCTTAAAGTTCATTTGAATTACTCAGTGCAATCCCACAATGCAATACATGCAGCTGCCTGTTAAATAGATACATTATGTAGATATTCCATAATGCAGCACTGCAATAACTAATGCAATCTTGTTTGAATATATGTATTTTCCCACGATGCATCACAGCACTCATTAATGCACGAGCACATAGTATTCCTTGTCTCTCGATGGCCCAACTTTTCGTACCCGGATTTATAGCACATTACATTATTGATCCTCGGCTCTGTCACCAAAACCAAATCCATTAGGGCACCCGTCCAAGCAGGACTCATTTCCCCATGGTAGTGGATAGATGTAGCATTTTTTCTTTTGTGGGGGGGGGGGGGGGGAGTAAGGGACTTGATGAGAAAAAGCAGAAAATAAATGTGAAACAAAAACAAACAAAAAAGCTATTAGGGAACCAGTCGAAGAGGGTGGTAGTGGGTAACTTGGAAGGACTCTGCAAGGTGGAGGGGGATGGAGGGGGGGGGGGGGGGGGGGGGTGCTTTTTAATGAGAAAAACAAATACTAAAACTTAATCCATTAGGCCACCAGTGTCATTGAGTTTATTTTCCCATGTTAGTGGATGTGCAATGGATTACTTGGATGCAGCAATTTGGGGAGAGGGGGTTTTCATGAAAAAAAAAGAAAGAAAGAAACTAAAACGAGAGCCATTGGGGCACCCGTTGCAGAGGGTTGATTTTCTCATGGTTACAGATGGGGCAATGGGATTCTTTAACCCATTCAGGACTGATTGAGTTTGCTAGCAGCTATACATGTATTCTCCATAGACCCAAGCCTGAGTATTTTCGGGACCAGTCCTGAATGGGTTGATTAGGCAGGGTGAGGCGGGCATGCATTTTAATAATGTATCATATGATGTGTACATCATGTGTCTGAGTGTAGAAATGTGACGTCATTTGAAGTGTCTGGAGGCATTTGTACATTTTTATCTTGAGGAAAGTAACACACTTTCATTATTTATCAAATTTGATACCCCCTAATTTTCTCTCTTAACTTAACCTTGTAACATGGCCTTTCCTTCACATGATAATGGGCTTTGATAATGGGTTAAATGCATGCATCATCATCATCATAATCATCATTGTTGCCATCCTCAATACATCATCATCATCGTCATCATCATCGTTATCATTATCATCATCATCATCATGGTCATCACCGTCATCACCATCATCATCACCATCATTAGCAGCAGCATTATCATCATCACCATCAGCAGCAGCATCATCATCATCATCATCATCATCATCATCATCATCATCATCAATCATCATCATCATCATCATCATCATCATCATCATCATCATCATCATCATCATCATCATCATCATCATCATCATCATCATCATCATCATCATCATCATCATCATCATCATCATCATCATCATCATCATCATCATCATCATCATCATCATCATCATCACAATCCTCCTCTCCTCCTCTCCTCTTCCTCATCCTCATAATTATCATCACTGCCATCATCTCATTCACCACCATGATTATCACACTAGATTAAGTTTTTGTGGGTAATTACGTCAGCACCTGTGCATATATCAACACAGAAGTAAATGAAGCGTCATCATAATTCGACAATCGAAATATGGAACTGGGGTAAAACTCTCTCGAAGCTACGGCAGATGCGTGCACATGCAAAGTGTTGCCCAAGGAAAAAAGGAGCTATAATGGTTTCTTCTTTAATCAATTATTTGGTTATATTTAAGTGTAGTCTAATTTGGTTTAGCCTTAAGCAAGTTCCACTACAACCCCTGAACAAAAGAAATTTAGGTCATAAATATTCATCTTTGGGCTAAAAAAAAAAGGGGGGATAGAAAAATGATAGTAGATTCACCATGTTAGAATGTACCCATGTGGAGAAAGTGGAAATATGTGTGAATTAAATGTTGATTATCTCATTTCAAGATAACTTTATTGCACAATTATGCAATAGCCATGATGATTTTGCATGCATATTTAATACTGATGATGAAATTAATTGATTTATAAATACATTTTCCTGATCTTAACTATTTTCATGTAGCAAGCCAAAGTATAAATCATAAAACAGTCATGTTTTGTTCCTTCTAGGTATACATTGAATTACTCTTCACACAAACCTACTGCATATATGATTTTTGTGGGGATAGAAAACATCTAGAAATATCACAAAGTGAAAAGATTGTTGTAGGAAACGAGCATAAAATTATATGAGGAAATAGTCATAAAATGTAATTTTTGTTTATGAAAGGAAGCCTTCATATGCTGCAAGGGCGTAACCTTGTTCAGTGTGCTCTGGAGTGTCCACTTGTTTATTTTTAGCACCTTTAGGACTATATTAAACTGTGTCCGGAATATGGGGAAATTATCACTTCGCACGAATCAAAACTGGCACTTCTACGAGACATTTCCTCGGCTCCATTCAACCGCCTATTTGCTCCCACGAGACCGTGGTTACGTGGTAAGCTCGGTCGGTCTTCTCGAGGCAAATTCCTAATAAAGTTGAGAAAAGAAAATTAATTATTCAGTTTTAACCCTTCATCATATTGAAGAGAGGAAAATGTATAGAATTATGTGGAGGACAAATTATGACCCCTTCTCACTGTTTAACTCTTTCTTGGCCAGTATATCACTCACCACCCCCCCCCCCCCCCCCCCATCAATAATGTGGTTGAAATCTATTTACTTGAACTCAAGATAGTTTTTAAACTTGGTCTACAAAATAATAGACAGAGGTTTGCATGTTATTTAAAAAACAAATAATTTTGAATGGGTTAAAGGGATCTAGTAACTTTGATGACATGTGCAAAAAGTGAAGAAGGATTGATAAAATATGCATTTCTTTAATCTGATATGCCCACTGAGCGATCTGTAAAAATTACATGGTAAATGAATATCATATGATCGGGTAATGAACAAAAAAGCAAAGTTATATTTGTTGACTCATTGCACGTTGTAAACAGTTGTTATTATCCAGTGGATAATTAAATAGCTGAATGCTTCAATCGTAAATATCTGAAGAAAAAAAACATGTTCCATGCTTCTATTGGTAATACAAATACAACAAGGTATGTGAGAACTGATCTAGAGTTCTAAGTAAGTTTAATGGATTTTGACAATGTTACTAGATCCCTTTAATTGCATTTTCATCACAAAATACTGAGGGGGGCAAACTCTGCACTGCAAATGGAATGAGAATGATCTCCGGTATTATCTTGGAATCCGTTGCGCTCTAGGTGTGATTATTGGAAAGCCGACTTAATGTTTTCAGGAAGGATCGAAGACTTGAGGGGGGAAGTTTCTTATTTCTTTCTTCCCCTATTTCTTCAGCTGTCCTTTCCTACATATTCGGATTAGAGTGAAAAGGGTGTTAAGTCAATATTTGATTTAATTGAGTTACGCATACCAGCTTGTAGGTCGGAGCCTCCTCTATGTGATGGAACGTTTTCAGATAATAATTATGTCTAATTTTGTGAATATTTATCAAATATAAAAGTTAGCTACATTTGGTTTCTACAAGGCTCCCAAACATCAAACACGATTATCTTCAAAGTACAGAAACGTGACTTAGTGCCCTTCTCTTTCACAACCAACAACTTGTACAATGTAGTTAGAAATTGAGAGTCATTGTGGAAGTTAAAAGTGCAGATGCATTTTATTTTAAAGAGAAGGAGAGAAGGAACAAGGTTATTGAATATTTACTCGTATGTTTTATCTTGGTAACACACATGTTTTGAATTGTATTTTTTAAAGTTTTGTACAGTGCATGCAATTCTTATTTATCATTTATTATTCTTAATTCCATAAAAATTATGACTTTTATTTGGCTTTGCTGGAAAGTTTTTAAAAACTTTTTGTTCACTTTAAATATAAAATGAACAAGGAAAGACACGATAAAACAAAAGATAAAACAAACAAACTGAATTACAAAGACCAGAACATCACTTCGATGCTGTACACATGCTTAAATTGAGCACTGGCTGACAGGCATTAGAGCCCAAATTCCAAATTTCTAGTTCATTACGAATTTTACTTGCCCGACTTGGCAACAAAATACTACATAATTTTCATTGTTTTTTCTTATTAGGTGGGCCATTCAATTCTTTGTTCAGGACGCAAAGAAATAAGAGACAATCTCTAGCATTGCTGATGGCCCGGTCAGATATCAACGGATAGCGGAAAAGAATGCCCAACGAATAGAAAATTTGCGAAATGAAATTATCCGGTGATGAAAGTCGTCTCCATTGCTTTATGTACAAAACATAGAACAACGTACATCACCGGACAAGAAACGCATACGAACGGAGACGAACGGATGGAAAATTTAGCTCTCCGTTTACGCAATCCTTTGATATGTGACCGGGCTGTGAACAGTACACTCAATTAAATACCATACTTATTGTACTGATACTAATGAATTCAATGCTGTTCTTGTAAGTAAAATGCTAATGAATTCATTACTCATCCAAGACATTCAGTTAATGTGTTTTGTATGCTAATTACGGTTTCAGCTCTCTCTCGCCATTTCTTTTATTCATACCCATTTTAAAGAATCTACAGTTAGGTGGCTAGCTTGTTTGAATACAGGATGGCTTGAGGGAAGGGGGGATTAATCCATGGAATAAAAAATCCATAAACAGTCTTCCTCTTATTATTATCAGCATTTGATTTATTGCATTTATCCTGTTTTTTTTGTTTGTCTGTTAACCTTTCTAAGACTATTTGATTTTCGTATAACATACATATTCCGTAGACCCCAGCCTGAGTATTTTAAGGACCAGTCCTGGGGGGTGTTTCACAAAGATCCTAAGTTGAACTTAACTCTAAGTTGGACTTAAAAAGTATGGACAGCCATTTGTAGCCTTGGAATAAAATATATTCAAAAGCAAAAATGCAAGTATTTTAGACTTTTCATAAATTTTACATCAATAACATGAAATTCTCTTGATAATAGAAAATATCAATGATTTGAATCAACATTTTATGCCTTTTAAAATAAATTTTAAAAAATAGTTTCATAGAACTAATGGCTTTCCATAGTTACTAAGTCCAACTTAAGAGTTAAGTTCAACTTAGGATCTTTGTGAAACACCCCCCTGATTCGGTTAATTTTTTCTTCTTTTCTTCCTTTATTTTGAATTAAATTTGATTCATGGTTCGGGTGAGAATATAAATTCCTCTGTTTGGTTTGTATGTATTTTTGTCTACCTATATAATTCCTTTTTTCAATTTTTGTATTTATGCAATTGAATTTGTTTCCATTCAGGCATTTTTATAATGTGTTAATTGATAGATGATGCAGTACAAATGAGTAGGTCCCTTCTCCTTCTTCAATTGGTTCTCATAAACTTTAACACCCCTGAAACCATGTGATTTGGGTAAAGCATGCAGTGTCCTTAGACTCCAACCCAAATATTTTCAGGACCAGTCTTTAATGGGTTATAAGCTCTTCCATCAGATTCCCATTAGCAATGGTAGAAAAGCCCTCTGGAATTACCTTTTTGGAGTATAATTTATTGGACTGTGACCCCCCCAAAAAAGAAAGAAAAAGAAAGAAGAACAAAAAAGGGGGGAAAAAAGAAGGTGATTTTCACAGTGTTAGCGTCTTTTATTTTGCTCTCTTTTCTGAGGAAATAGATAATTTGTAACTTTGGTTGGAATTCATTAGGTCTGTCAGTTAAGGTTGTCATTTCTTGAATACAGATATATATTTATTATGATGATGATTTTTGGCTTCTCATCTCTAGTCTAGTCTAGTCTAGTCTAGATAAATTCTACTGCAAAGTAGAATGTACCACATTTTCTATGATTTCTAGTGGTTTTTTTGCATTGTTTAAGTGATTTAAAATAGTAGGTCAAATAAAAAGAAGAATGTCTTTTAAGGAAAGTTTTGGGACTGTTACCAAACAGATTTGGTGATTATTACAGCATCCTTGTTCTCTTTCAAGAGGAAATTGATGATTTGTAACTTGTGTCCGTTCAAATAATTGGAATCCGTGAGATGGAGCTGCCAAAATAGCTGTCATTTTTAATACAGATGTTCATTATTATTTTTTACAATTTCATTTCCACAAGTCTATTTCTTTCTTTATATGATGATGACTGTAAGCTTTGACCAAACAATGGTGCATGGACAGAATTCTTTTGGATTTTAGTTGTGATGCATGGAGTGCATTGAAGTATCAACAAAGGGGCAATCAGATTTAATTATACATTCTAATTCATTGCCTAGGGGAATGTATTTAAAGCAATATGGAAATCACAAATCATATAGGCACTTCACGAGAATTATGTATGTGTGAGTGTGTGCGTTTGTTTGTGTGTGTGTGTGTTTGAGTATGTTTGTGTTATTATGTTCATTTGCGATTCAGATTTATTATATGAAGTGATTAGTGTTGGTTCTCGCAGGTTTCATTGCAAAATAAGTGATGATCCTGTCATCTGGACAAAATTACAGTATGTATTTTCATGTTTTTGATGATTGTATGTGATTACTTATGTGTATGTGTGTTGCATTAATTTATATACTCATTTGCAATTCAGATTCAGAACTTATAAAGGGATTTGCATACTGAAATACTAATCGATTTGATGTCTTGCAGTATAGAATATCAAATGATGGAATACTTCAACAACAGGCTTTCCTCGGTCCGGCCTTCCATTATTATGACAAAATGACCAGTGGCTATTTTCATGACTGTCTTGCGTGCAAAATGTGTGTGTGTGTGTGTGTGTTTTGTGTTTATGAATTTAGCCATTTGCAATATGAATTTAGAAATAGAAATTTTTATTGAAAACTCAGACTCTCTGCGTTGCATTTTAGAATATTTAATGGAACATCATACATGTTTTTCCTTCCTTCCTTCCTTCCGTCCTTTCTTACAACCTCAGATGATTTGACCAGTGGCTATTTTCAGCGCCAATGATTCAGAATTCTGTCTCGAGACCTTGGGGTGAAATTTGCAATTTGATGGGGAGAGGGGGAAGTTAGGGCACTCTGTGTGAATAATATGATGATAATTTTGTCTTTACCTCAGGTTAAATTCGTCATTTGACAGGAGGGGTTATAAGCTAGGAGGTGGGGCTCTGTGTGTGTATTTATGTTGGTGATTTTGTCTTTACCTTGGGGTGAAATTTGCAATTTGATGGGAGGGGGAAGTTGTGGGCACTTTTCGTGAATATATTCTGATGGAAATTTTGTCGTAACCTTGCGTTAAATTCATCATTTGCCAGGAGGGTATAAGTTGGGAGGGGTGCTCTCTTAGTGAATTTATGATAGAAAAAATATTGGGTGTAGGGGGGGGGGGGGGGGGTCAAGTTTGCAATTTGATGGGGAAGGGGGAAGTTGGGGTACTCTGTGTGAATTTGTGATGGAAATTTTGTATTAATCTTTGGTTAAATTTGTCATTTGTCAGGAGGGGTTAAGATAGGAGGTGGGACTCTGTGTTTGTCTGTACGTATTTATGATGGCAATTTTGTCTTCACCGTAGGTTAAATTTGATTGGAGGGGGAAGTTGGGTGCTCTCTTTGTGAATTCATGATGGAAATTGTTTCTTAATATTATGGGGGGGGGGGAAGTTTTTAATTTGATGGGAGGGGGAAGATTGGAGGCTCTCTTTGTAAATTAATGATGGAATATTGTCTTAGCTTCAGGGTGAAATTTGCTATACGTTCGAGGGGAAGTGGAGGGGAGGGGCTCTATGTGAATTTATGATGGCAGTTACCATTTTGAAACCTTAGCCTAAGGTTAAATTTGTAAAATTCATGATTACAAATTTTCTTAAACTTAGGTTATAGGGAACCAAGACCCCAAAATAAAATTCTTAAGTTAACATAAATGAAAGGTAGTTGTTTTAATAGTCCATTCCACCAAGAAGTTCAGAAAAATAGGTTTCCAGACAAATTATATAATCCGAAAACCTGTCACGATACAATAGTAATTGTTCATGGGTCTGCAGACTAAGACTAGTCTATTGTCCAGGACGTACGCATTTGCCATGCATCTATTGTTTTCAAACGTATGCGGGTATAGAATGGGCACACTTGCAAACTTTGGCACTTATGGAACCATCGGCCCTGTTGGTTCTGTGAGTACCTGTGATTACCTGTGATTAATTTGATTGTTTATCAATAACATAACCCTTTGCATTAGTGTTGGACATCTTTAATACCAAACACCAGTACCAACACGTATAACCCTGTGTTTTTCTTTGCGTGGTGATCTCCTTTAAGTAAGAGGCTCTCTGCGTTTAAATGGGGACTTTTTTCTTCACCTTGGGGTGAACATTTGTCATTGGTTGGGAGGGGGAAGTGAGAGGGCTTCTTAGTGAATTTATGAGGGCAATACTAATTAGCTCAGGTGGCTTGTTTCTTTCAGGGGGTGTCCTCCCACCCCTCTGGTGCTTCCAATCTAGTTGAAAAGTCTGTGATGAAAGATGACGAGAGAGTAAGAGAGAGAGACAATGAGAGAGGGAGAAAATGGATGGATGTGTGTGACACTGTCTGTGGTATGTTTTTATGTGTTTGTGTGGGGGTTTATATGTGTGTGTGTGTGTGTGTGCTTGTATGTGCGCATATTTGTGTGTGTGTGTGTATGTGTATTTGTGAATGTGTATGTATTTATGTGTGCGTATGTGTATTTATGAATGTGTATGTATTTATGTGTGCATGTCCATGTGTGTTTGTGTGTGTGTATGTGTATTTATGACATACGTATATGCCACTACTATCCAACCACGGACACATTTCCATCCGTGGACCGTCCTCATTTTCTTAACTAGTGCAAACGATTGCTAATTCGATTTCCATTCATATGCGCGCGCATCAAAAATCCGGAAAAATTAACGTGCACCCCGTACGTCCACGGTTGTGCTCTTGAATTTCGAACACATACACAATAGTCCTCGGTTGGGCAGTGAAATATCAATGTGACACATACGCACATGTCCACGTTTGCATAGTACGAGGATTTTGATCCTCGATTGACAGCATTTACGTGTACGTGTGTGTGTGTTTATGTGTGTGATGCACGTACACATTGTAATATGTACATGGATATGTGTAGTTATCTCTTCATTCACAGCAGAAATTAGATCACTTGCCCTCATTAAACTCATAATTAGAATTTGGCCTAGAACTGTCTCGTGCTACTAAAATTTGATTTAACTCGTTCTTAAAGGGATCTAGCAACTCTGTCGGAATTGACCAGACTTAAACTTAGATCTCAAGCGGTTCTTTTTATTTGTCCTATTGGGCAATTCCACGGTAACGGAAGGACATTCAGACACAATTTTTGAAATTCAATCAAATAATTCCAGAATCCTGCTTATGATTCGTCATTGTAAATTACATTTCTGAGACTCTTGGTGGGACACCTTTGATTTCTTATTTTTTAAATATTTTGTTTACATTACGTTTATTAGATATGGACACTAATGAGGCCGGTAACGGAAGGACAGCAAAATGGACATGGATTTTCAAGTCCTTTAGTTATGATCCAATCTCTGTGAAGTTAAGAAGACTATCATGTTATATTGGCTCATAGTCCATTCCCTAATGTTCTAAGAGTATTCCAACACTTATTTGAAAAAAATATGTCTATTGGTATATTAATTACAAAAAGTTAATTGCTTCACTGTTCGGTAACGGAAGGACAGTAACGGAAGGACAGAGTTTTTTACTCATTAAAAATATACTTTAGGGCTCTCAAAAGACTGAATTTTTAATCTGAACACATAATGTGATATTCAATCATCCAACTTGGAACCTTAAAACAGAAAAATACTAGAAAGGAATGCAAAAAATAAAGAAAATCTAGAAATAGGCACTGTGTAGTCCCATGTGTATAGGTTCATGTATGGTGTCTGTTTCTCCTATCAGGAGACGCCCAATATTTTTTTTCTTCATGTAAACTGAAAGATATCATTATGTGATCATGATTTATGAAAAAATAATCCAGAAAAAATAAACCAGATCAGAAATAATCCTGATTGGATTTTTCCACTTTTGGCTCATTTGACGTGGAATTGCCCTATTGCTAAAGTTGAATATGAACCCAGCTTTAGTTTTCAAAATGTTGTTATTTTTTTTGTTATTTTTTCTGTTTTTCTGTTTTTCTGTTTTTCTTTGTTATTGAGATATTTATGATTTAAATGGGTAACAAATCCTGGGGATCATGTATACAACTGTGTACAAATTGATGGCAATGAGTTAAGCAAATATCACTTTGCATGTTTGCTCATTTCTGAGCCATATGACAATAAATACATGTATATCCAATTCATTTTCTCACACCACTCGGGAAACATATCAGATCAATGAAATTATACACATTTTATCAACCGTATTTAATTTGTTTTAATGTGTCAACGTAGTTACTTGATCCCTTAAACTAATTTTGAACGTGAAGTGTCGTGGAGTGTAGGAAAGGAAGGGGAAGAGCGGTGGGAAGTTAAGAGGTGGGGGAGGGGGGATGATTGAAAGAAAGATAGGCACAATTTGAATCACTTTGATCAATTTTAACCCTTTTGATAAATTCATTTGATTTACATTGATGTAAAAAATTATGTATATTTATAGTACCTTCTAAACAAATAACCAAGCCCAGTTAATTGAGGAAAAAGAAGGAAATAAGAAGTGGGGGAATTATGAAAATTAGTTTAGGATGGGAGACAACATCTTTGAACTATCTTTAACCTTTTTAATATAATAACAAGTGCTTATTGCCAAAGAGAAATAAAATGTTAAATTGTCCTGTTTTTACCTCTTGTTTTGTAAGTTTAAACATGTTTTCTGGATGTTAGAATTAATCTAATAATCTTATCAAACCCCAAAATGAAACAGAACAGGTTTTCAGGGTTTGGGTAAAAATCATTAGGGAATAAAAGAAAGAGACTTGTGTAATTTTATACACCCAATCTTTCGAAGATTCTAAATTACTATATTAGCGAATAATTTTGGAAGAAAATAATAAATTCATAATGAAAGAGAATGTCCCAACTTTGATTTCCTTTCTGGTCATTTCAAAAAATTTCAGGTTACAATTATAAATGAGAGAATGAAAAAAACAAACACTTTTTCCTGAATTTCCTGAACACCCAAACTGTTGGAGATTTTAAATCGTGTAGAATATTATATCATTTCATTAGAATATTTCTTAATATAACTGTAAGAGGGTGTTCCAACTTTGATTTCCTATCTGGTTTTCGCAAATTTTCTTTTGTTCTCTTTTCCGAGAGGACATTCCCATCATTGTATGGGGCTAATAGATTGTCATTCCAATCGGTCTTAACAAATCTTATTTCACCAGATACAACTCTATAATAGCTCTTGGCATTTGAAATGGCATTTGAAATGGCAATCAACTTGTCTGCCGTGTAATTCCCTTTTTATTTCTGCAATGCAATCTCCAATTAATCTTCTTATTCTATTTTTGCCATGTTTTTTTTTTTCTTAACTGCAATGCAATCCCCAATTATTCTTGTTATTTTATTTTGTATTCTCTGCAATGCAATTTCCAATCATTCTTACTATTTAATTTTGTATTTTCTTCAATGTAATCTCCAAATTATTCTTGTTATTCTATATTCATTTTCTGCAATGCATTATCCACTGAATTGTTTTTATTTTACTTCCTTTTCGAAACATCAATTTATTTTCTTCATGCATGAATACCCGGAGGCAGCATTAGTGGTATACACTTTTGTTTATGAAACGATGTTGTAATCTGATATGATTAATCACAGTATATTAGGTGGAGCAGAAGATGCAATTACAATAAATTATTGATAGATTATAGCTGTCATGGGTGTCTACATAGATTGTTGTTTGGATAAATCTGTGCTTGTTTTTCTGTGAAGCTGAAGATGAAATTATAATACATTTCCAATAGGTAGTTTACTGGCATACATGTTCATGGGTTTCTCATTGTTTGTACATTTTGTGTTTGTACTTTTGTATGTAAATTTTGGGGTGCGTCTATTAATCTGTGTGTTTTGTTTTGTATGCAATGCCTAATGTTAAATCAATTTATATAAATTGTTAATTTGTCTGCTTTGATGTTTTTCTTACCATTTTGTTCATAGCCCCATTTCCCATTTCCCCATTACATAACATAGTGAAAACATGTATGTACATACCTTTGTTTATATATTTGTGACCGGTTATAGCAAAACCCTGCACTTGTCGGTAAAAATCAAAATGTAGATTTTCATTCCATTAGAAAAGCCTTATCACAAGCTTTCATTTGATGCTTTGTTCTAAAAAATTGGTCAGTAATTGGTGAAGATATGATTGTTTCAGTTTTACAATCATAGGTCTTTTACACACATTATGTGAACTTAAAATGCCCATTTCTTCAAAACATGAATTACTGACAAGTGCAGGGTTTTGCTATAGCCAGTCACATTTATGTACATTTATCATATTATGCATTAATAAGAAATGAAAACCACAATAAATAAAAACATGACCCATATTTGAAAATAAAGGTCATTTCATTGTCTCTCCCCCAGTAGCTACAGCATTTGCTGTCTTCTTGCATTAGTTTCCGAAGGTCAAGATCGGGCCTTAATTTTACGAGTGGAAGCTTTCGCTATCAAGCACACTTCACTGGCCTTTACCTATATCCGTTGGTTGAATAAGTCTGTGGTATTTCCAACTTTTTTTGTTTCCATCTGGCATAATTTTCAGCAATATTTTGAGATTGTGAGTAACCCACACAAGGGAATCCAATTGTTTGGATGGTACAACTTGCAAGAGTGATGTGTATCCCTCTCATATTAAATTGATAACTATGGTATATTACAATTGACTAACTTTTTTTTTTTTAAATAGAACAATTGGGATTGCCACAATTTTTTCTTTTTCTTTCATGTTTTATCTTGGCCCTTAAATAAAATGATTGCAATTAGCATATCTTGTATATGAAAGAACAATGGTTAACATTATTTGTTGGTAGTGCTCAGTGAACAGAATTATGAGGGCTTTAGGCGCCTTTGCCCCAGAGTGTTATGCTATTTTATGCAAGCAAGCTTAACGCTTTGAGTGCCAATGATTTTAATGCTCTATGGCATTTGTGTGTATTGTAACTCGGGGGGGGGGGGGGGAGGGGGAATGCGAGCTTGGCACTCAAGGAGTTAAAAAGTAGTAACCTGAAAATAAATTGTAAATGTTGTCCCTGGTTGTTATCTAAGCAATTTAAGATGGTTGGTTGGAGAAGGGAAGGTTACAAAACACTTGATATTTGTAAGTTTTTTTTAATATAATTTTTTGAAAAATTCAATACAAAAGACAAATTATGTGTATATAACTGATATCCTCATTCATTTAAAAATAATTAATTCATAAGAAAAACATTTGATTTGTAACAATAACAAACCGGTTTATTCTTGAACTAATTGAATTTATAATTGAATCTATAACTACCCAAATTTATTATATTAAAGGACAAATTGGATTATTCTTAACTATGTTGATATTTTTCAAATCTCACAGAAAAATTATCTCATAAAAACTAATATCAAGGCCATATCGTCCAATTAGTTCATTGAACCCAGCCAAGTGTGAATTTAACCAATTCCTTGATTCAGAAATCTTCATTGACTTTGTACATGGCCAATCTGGCTCCTGTAGGCAAGTGGTTAATTATGGAATTCATATTTGCTTCGCTAATACTAATCCATGCTGGTAAAGCCTTGTGATAAAACAATTGAAATGTGATGTAATCGTCCCAACACCTAAAAATACGTGTATGCGTCTCTGCAAAGTATGCACATCATTATGGAATTTATTTTTGCCACATTAATAACTTTAATAGACAAATATTAAAGCCATGAGAGAAAATTTAAATGCCATATATATTAAGTTTAACCATCTAATATCTAAATATGAGAGTACTAAAGTGTGACGTCACAACTTTACTTGATGGAGTAATACCTTGAAGCAGAGCTCTCTGTTAAACTATACTGGGATGGTGTGCTATGCTTAAAGGGATCTAAAAACTTTGTTGACATGTGCAAAAAGCGATGAGTGGTTGATATAATGTATATTGTTGTTATGTGATATGTCCACCACTGGGTGTTGTGCGAAAAAGTTAAATGGACATAATATGGCCGAGTAATGAGCAAAAATTCAAAGTGATATTCACTAACTCATTGCACTCACTTTGTACACAGTTTTCGTGGTCCAGTGGATAATTTAACATCTGAACACTTCAATCGTAAATATCTTTTTAACGAAAGTGAATTTTGAAAAACAGAAACCTGTCCCATGATTTTATTGTTAATACGAATACAACAAGGTATGAGGGAACTGGTAGAATTCCAATTGGATTTGGAGGATTTGGACAGTGTTACTAAGTCCCCTTAAGTGTAGTCAAGAGGTGCCATCGTGTATCAATACAAATTTCATTTTTACAATTTTTGTACAATTGTCATGCAAGCCAAAATGTTGTTACCTAGCAGTTGTTAAGAAGATAATCGCCCAAGTCGCTTATTTTTTGAGCCATACTAATTTTTGGTATATTTAACAAAAGAGTGTGACGTTATTACTTCCGTTCTCTATAAAGCCACGTGGGAAGTATATGAAATGTCACGTATCCACTTAAAACGTAGATGCGTGTACGCTGACAGCATGACACCTATCAAAATGCGTTTAATTAATTATCCTTCACCTCAGTGGATGAATTTGCATAATGAATTGGCTTTGGATGGATCAGCCACATGGTGTTCACACGTTCTCTTAATCACCTGCGCCAGAAAAAAACAAAAATAACCCCTTGTTTTTTGTTTTTTGGGGGTATCCACAGGTTGAAATAGACAAAAAGTATGTTGGTAAAATTATAAAAGAAAGAGAAAGTCAGGGAGAGAAAATGTGAAAGAAATGGAGGTGGAGAAAATATAAGCCTTTGTTTTTGTTTTGGGGGTATACACACAGGTTGAAATAAACAAAAAATGTGTTTGTCAAATTATACAAGAAAGAGAGAGTAGGGGAGAGAAAATGTGAAAGAAATAGAGATGGAGAAGATATAAGCCTTTGTTTTTGTTTTTGGGGGTATACAGTATTCACAGGTTAAAATAGACAAAAAGTATGTTGGTAAAATTATAAAGAGAACATCAGGGAGAGAAAATGGGAAAGAAATATCAAGATGGAGAGGGGGAGAGATGAAGTACATGCTAGCAAAGTATATTTATTTTGAAATCTTGGGTCAGAATGATAGCTTGAGGGATAGTCTGGTATCTATAGGTAGAGGAATAATACAAAGAATAGAGAGAATTGTAATAAATGTGATTCAAATATAGAGTGAAATCATTTTTTAGAAACTGTACAAATAGAGTTAAACAGGAAATGGGAATTAATTCAGGAAATAAGGACATTTTGTGAGATTTACCTCCAGGACAGTTTAACAAGGATAATTATGTTAAACTTTTAATTGAATGGATTACCGCCAGAGATTAATCGGTTTATTGACTGATTTTATGTTTGTGTCATTTTAGATACTGTATATATATCAAATCAATGTACTACGTGTGTGATGTATTGGATATTTAAAGCTTGTTGAGATTTTAGGATCATTTTCTAACAAAGTTTGTATTGTTGAATGGTTCAATCCATATTTTGCTACTCATTGTTATTGTATTATTTGTTTACATTTCTAATTATGTTTGAATACAATTAAATGATATTGATTTTAAACTTAACCGTGTTTTTCTTTGTTTATCTTTATTTTCTTTCTTCCAGGTAAGTACATGCATCCATGTTATCAAACTTTTATCAAGTTCCAAATTCAAGGTGCAAGATCAAAGTAAGTTCATTGCATTCATCATTTTAGTTTCCTTAAATGTTGATCATTTTATGCATATTAAATGACATGATTGAATGGTGAAAAGAGGTAAAATATAGATTAAGTTATTATTTACATTGCATGGCATTTTTCTTATCATTGTACATTAACAGCAAATTGGGGTAAATGAGCAAACTTGCCAGACTTGTGATCTATTGAAGTGTTTGGAATCAATTTAATGTTTTTAATGAATCTTCTAGAAGTTGAGAAAACTTATCTCCCATATAAAAAGTGATACTGAAGTTAGAAAATGAAAATTTTTCTTCCAGATGTTTTAGCGATCATCACTGCTTGCTTGTGACCTAGTTATATTATTTTCATAATAAATTTGGGAATATATCAACAAGTTACTAATGAATAAAGCATATCCCTTTTATAGAATGGTGATTGAATAGCTCTTATTTCTTCCAATTGATCATAATTAATTGAAGCCCTATATATGATGCATGAAATCAAATGGCATTGTTCAGTCTGCAAAGTGATAACTTTCCATAAGCATATCAGTTGAACACTTTGTTGGGTTTGATTATTGATAATTATAAGCTACAGTTACCATCACCTCTAAATCAATTATTTTTAAATGCTCCAATTGAAATTGATGCAGCATATGAATAATTGAAAGTGCTCACTACGAATACATGAATTTCCGTGGCAATTTATCACTTTAATGGGTTTGATTAGTGATGATTCTAAGTACTAGTTACTATCACATCTATATTCAATCATTCTTAAGTACTTCAATTGTAGCAGGGTGTATGAACAAATCAATTTGTTTAAATATTATGAATAGCATATTTCTCAGTTGCTATCAATGTTAGAAACACCTACAATTACTGTCAGCAGGAGAGGATGACCTATTGTCTCATCCACTCTAATCAAAAAGAAATTCCTGCATATAGACCGATGTCAGCGCTTAGAGGCTCTTTGCAATATGCGCTATATAAATGTATATTATTATTATTAATATTGCCATACAACTTTGTAGCATATAAATTTGTTCAATACCTTTCAACTACATGTACAATACATAACAATTTGAGTTTTTGTGAGCAGTGTTCCAATATCTCCCCCCCCCCCCCCGTGTCTCTAGATTATCTTGGGCCAGCGTCATCAAACGAACATTAGAGATGAACTAAAGAGACACTCTGACATTTAGCGAAATTGGCTCTGTCAGGCCCGGGGGAAAAAAACACCAATCTGTTCTCCATTTTTCATTTTACTTACAAGTTCTCTATCTTGTCTCGTCTCGGTCGTTTTAATATTGCTTGATATATCAGCATGCCTTTCTCTGGCCTTTTTTTATTTCCTTTTTTTTTCTTCTTCCTGTCTGTAGTTTTAATATTGCTAGAATTCTCGGCACGCTTTCACTCTAATAGGGATGATGTTAATCATCAGATCCATAGTCGGCTTTGCTAGCTGCTCCATGTCCCGATTCGTTCTCTCGATTTGTTATCGAGGGTACCGTGATGTAGCAAATATTTGGTTCTACTTGAGGAGAGTAGCCTTTTTTATTTTGCGTAATTGATTCTCATATTGCACTTTCATCGATGGGGTTTGAATATTTTTAAAAGGGTAAATTGACATACTATGTCCATTGTACAAGAAACCTGTGTATAGTAACCACCCAAAGAAACCAAGGAAAGTGGCGACTGTATACAGGTGACCTCTCTTGACAGGTTCCATAATATTGTTTTTCTCTGCTCAAGTGCAGGTTTTTTCTGACATGCGATCAATAGCAACTTTGCGATTAATCGCAAATCTTTATGCAACACCTCCCTGATCTGTTAGAAAGTTCTTAGCCTGTTGTAAACATACAATTTATGCAATACAATTTACTCAAAATGTGAAAGGGGTACATGATGTGAAATGGTATACTGACCTTGGACTTCATATTAGGTAAGGTTGATCAAGGCAGACATATGTCTACAAAGGACTTTCAATTGAAGGAAACACTTTGCTGAGGTTTGCCTAATATAGCAACAGCTAACTATTTAAAAGGGATTTCATGAATATGGGCCCTCCGGATTGCTCACTAGACCGGTGCCCTCTAATATGTTAGTGAACAGTCTTTCAGACAGGTTTTTAGCCTTTTACATACACAAATTTGGACAATTTACTAAATATGTGAAAGGGGTCCATGATGTGAAATGGTACACTGACCTTGGACTTCATATTAGGTAAGGCTGATCAAGGCAGACAGTCTTTAAAAGGCCTTTCGTCTGAAGGAAATACACGTATCTCCTAGGCTATTTGCAAAACAATTGAATTTCATGAATAACAAAACAGAGGAGGATATAAAACACTGGAATAAGAGAAACAGAGGGCACAATAAACAAATTGTTGATATATAACCGTGTAAGGTTATTTGTTGCATTTGGAAGACACTGGAATAACCATGAGTAACAAAACAGGGTAGGATAAAACCAAGGTCAAGTTGAAGGGAATAGCTTGTAGGCTGTTTGGCAAACACTAGAATTACTTGAAAAAAGGGCATGATAAACAAATGTTGATATATACATGTAGGAAGTATCTTGCAGTTTATTTGTTGCATTTTGAAAACACTGGAGTAGCATTAGTAACAAAATAGGGCAGGATAAACCAAGGTCATCATACAAATGTTGATATGTAGCTTTGTAAGGTTATTTGTTACATTTGGAAAACACTGGAATAACCATGAGTAACAAAACAGGGTAGGATAAAACCAAGGTCAAGTTGAAGGGAATAGCTTGTAGGTTGTTTGGCAAACACTAGAATTACTTGAAAAAAGGGCATGATAAACAAATGTTGATATATAGGAAGTATCTTGTAGTTTATTTGTTGCATGTTGAAAACACTGGAGCAGAATTAGTAACAAAATAGGGCAGGATAAACCAAGGTCAAGTTGAACTTGAAGGGAATAGCTTGTAGGCTGTTTGGCAAACACTTGAATGTGAGCAAAGGGCATGGTAAACAAATGTTGATATGTAGCATTGTAAGGTTATTTGTTGCATTTGTAGAATGCTGGAATAGTATGAATAACAAAAGCTGGGGGAGATACACCACGGTCAAGTTGAAGGGAATATCCTGTACTGTAGGCTGTTTGGAAAACACTTGAATAAAGTGAACTAAGGGCATGATACACAAATGTTGATAACCTTGTAAGGTTATCTGTTGCAATTGTAAAACATTGGAATAACATGAATAACTAAGCAGAGTAGGATAGACCCATCCAAGGTCAAGGTGCAGTGAATATCTTGTATGGGTATACTGTTTGGAAAATTAAACACTTGAATAATATGAAAAGGATATAATATACATGTAGGTAAGTATACAAATGTAAGTGGTACCTCTATATTTTGCAGCTGAGATCTGAAAGGGGCCATAGTGCCCCACCCCCTGGCAGTAAAACAGAACTCAAAATGCCAGACCCTTTCAGGACAAATACTTGGAGGAAATTGCATATTTGAAGCAAAAGTCTGATTGTACCTTTAACAACATTATTTGTTCAGTAATAAAAAGGGAATATAAAGAGTAAAACATGAGATAGAAAACGAGAGAAAGACAGGGGGTGATGAACTTTGGGAGTGCAAGGGAGGAAATGGTGCTAATTTTAAAATGGGCACAAAGTTTTCAAGACAGCACAACTACCTGCACCCCAAAATGCACTTTAGCTTCCCCTAGATCTCTAGATTTCCTTACCTATATTTCCTAACCCTCTGCTTCCTGCTTCCACACATCATATGTGTCTAATCGTTAATCTGGGGCAACATGCTCCAGTGACAAAGCATAATGTTGTACTCCAAAGTCTTGATAATTGTCTTGATTAAAATTATGTTGCACGCTTAAACAAAAGTAGGAAATACATGCATTTGTTTCAATCAGATTTGAGCATTTAGGAGGGTTTCTGACTAACAATTGATAGCAAATTTGAGATTGATTTTATATTCGAATTGATCCAGGCTTGGTAAATTGAGGGTTTGGCTGACTTTTAGAGAACTTGTTTGAACTGTTTAATTCTCATAGGACTAGGAGTCTTTTGTATCAGGAATTGTTGCATTTGGTGCTAAAAGGAGGTTGGTCCCTCACTATATATTCTGAGGTGGGTGTGAACCTGACTCTCATAGCAGACTTTCAAATTTTGGGGTAAGTGTGGATGCAAAGCTATCTAGAGACTTTTTTTTATCCGTAGAGGGGTCATTTTCATTTACTGACTGAATTACAATAGCCATGGTTCGTTGTCCAGTTGGGCTAAAGCCAGGTTTTTAACAAAACTACTGTGACGATTAATTCTTGGCGTCAACCTAACACTCAGAGAACGCTTTCGAATTTCGGGATAAGTGTGGATGCAAAGCTATCTAGAGACCTTTTTCATCTGTAGAGGGGTCATTTTCATTTACTGACCGAATTAGAATCGCCATGGTTCGTTGTCCAGTTGGGCTAAAGCCAAGGTGGCCCCTCCGTTAAATTGGTTGTTACCGAGACAGTTGGGTAGTTTTCTCTTAATACATTGTCACTGATTAGGTCAAGTAGTAACCTATATATTTTCTGTGAAAACGAGGGATCTTTTTTATTGTTATTTACAATTATTTTATTTCCTTTCGCTGAAGCCAAGATATTCTTTTAGTTACAATATAAATCAAAAGTACTATTTGTGTTTATTTTGGTTGTAGTGTCATTTATTCAATACATTTATGACAAAGCGATTTTAATGATTAACGTGTAAAAAAAAAAAAGAAGAAAGACGCAAACTGTATGATGAATAGTTTTGACAAATTATGGCTGCTTTTGTTATTCATTCCAATATCAAGAATAAGCTTTGATTAGTGAGATCTTAACAAAAATAGCATTGAAACAAAAACAAAGTCATCAATAATCAGTCTTGACATTTGTATAATCGTTACTCCTCCCTTTAGCAATTAGCAATAAGCTTTTAAAAGGTTTTAGTCCTTTCAGTTTCTGTACCTGAGGTAATGACGTAGATGCAAATTAAGTACAGTTATACAAATATTTATTCACCACCTGTCAAAATTTATGATCATGAAAATGTTGTTTTCAAAACCTTTTGTATGAGAAAGCTCATTAAACGAGCAAAAAGAAAAAGTAAAGTAAAACTTGACTTGAGATTTCTTTTTACAGAATAATTAATGTACATACCAACTGAATTAGAAAAAATAACATTTGTTTGTCCTGTTAGGAGACAAGCATACTATAACTAGCTGGTGACATAGGAAAAGGGGGGGGGGGGGTGTTGCCCACTTGTTGGACCCCCCCCCCCCCCCCCCCATGGGGCAGTATGAGTTCCCTACTAACCCCTTTTTGTGCTGACTAGAATACATCACTGATATGCTAGCTACTATCATTGATGTCATATGGCCTTCAAAGTAGAAAATCATTAATTCAGAAACTAATACTAGTCATAACCTGAAGAAATTTATCAAATGTTATGATATGGGTCATGTATTTTTAGCTCACCTGAGCCAAAGGCTCAAGTGAGCTATTGTGATCGCTTTTTGTCCGTCGTCCGTCGTCCGTCGTGCGTCGTCCGTCGTCCGTCGTCCGTCGTGCGTCGTCCGTCGTCCGTAAACTTTTTACATTTTCATCTTCTTCTCCAGAACCAATGATCGGATTCCAACCAAACTTGGCAGGAATCATATTTAGGGGTAGAGGAACCAAAGTTGCTAAAATGGTGGGCGTGGCCCCCAGGGGGGCCCTGGGGGAGGGCACCAAATGTAAAAAATATGTAAATTTTAAACATCTTCTTCTCAAGATCCAGAAGTATGACAGACCTGATATTTCATATTTAGATGCCTCTATTGATGAAGAATGAAAGTTGTTCACAAGATTTTTGTGGGTGGTCCCATAAGGGCCCTGTGGGCGTAACAGTTTTTTTGGGGGCCCTACCATAGGAAATATACATTTTCATCTTCTTCTCCAGAATCAATGATTAGATTCCAACCAAACATGGCAGGAATCATCTTTAGGGGTAGAGGAACCAAAGTTGCTAAAATGGTGGGCGTGGCCCCCAGGGGGGCCCTGGAGGAGGGCACCAAGTGTAAAAAATATGTAAATTTTAAACATCTTCTTCTCAAGATCCAGAAGTATGACAGACCTGATATTTCATATGTAGATGCCTCTATTGATGAAGAATGAAAGTTGTTCACAAGATTTTTGTGGGTGGCCCCACAAGGGCCCTGTGGGCGTAACAGTTTTTTTGGGGGCCCTACCATAGGAAATATACATTTTCATCTTCTTCTCCAGAACCAATGATTAGATTCCAACCAAACATGGCAGGAATCATCCTTAGGGGTAGAGGAATCGAAGTTGCTAAAATGGTGGGCGTGGCCCTCAGGGGGGCCCTGGAGGAGGGCACCAAGTGTAAAAAATATGTAAATTTTAAACATCTTCTTCTCAAGATCCAGAAGTATGACAGACCTGATATTTCATATGTAGATGCCTCTATTGATGAAGAATGAAAGTTGTTCACAAGATGTTTTTGGGTGGCCCCATAAGGGCCCTGTGGGGGTAACATTTTTTGGGGGGCCCTACCATAGGAAATATGCATTTTCATCTTCTTCTCAAGAACCAATGATTGGATTCCAACCAAACTTGACAGGAATCATCCTTAGGGGTAGAGGAACAAAATGTGCTATAATGGTGGGCGTAGCCCCCAGGGGGCCCTGGGGGAGGGGACTGAGTGTAACAAATATGTAAATTTTAAAAATCTTCTTCTCAAGATCTAAAAGTATGACAGACCTGATATTTCACATTTAGATGCCTCTATTGATGAAGAATGAAAATTGTTCACAAGATTTTTGTGGGTGGCACCATAAGGGACCTGTGGGGTAACAATATTTTTGAGGCCCTACCATAGGAAATATGCATTTTCATCTTCTTCTCAAGAACCAATGATTGGATTCTAACCAAATGTGTGTCTGTCTTTTTTTATGATTCACCCAAACATTATGGTAAATCATAATGTTAGGTACAGGGGATCAAAAGTTATTGATTAAATAGTACATCACATTATAGATTTTGGCATGATTTCAACTGATTTCATATCTTCTGAGGGTGCCAGAGAGAACATGCGCCAGATGTGAATTGATTGACCTCAGGTGAGCGTCGTGCCCCCCTGGGGCTCTTGTATTTTAATACATGAGGATCTATGAAATATGAATTATGATTTCAGGGACATGGGCAATTCCACGCCAAAGTGGACATAAAATGGAAACATCAAATGAGGATTATTTCTGATCTTGTTTATTTTTTCTGGATTGTTTGTTCTTAAATCATGATCACATAATGATATCTTTCAGTTTACATGATTAAAAAAAATATTAGGCGTCTCCTAATAAGAGAAACAGACACCATACATGAAACTACACACATGGGACTACACAGTGCCTATTTCTAGATTTTCTTCATTTTTTGCAATCCTTTCTAGTATTTTTCTGTTTTAAGGTACCAAATTGGATGATTGAATATCACAATATGTGTTCAGATGAAAATTTCAGTCTTTTGAGCGCCCTAAAGTATACTTTTAATGAATCAAAAACTCTGTCCTTCCGTTACTGTCCTTCCGTTACCGAACAGTGAAGCAATTAACTTCTTGTACATAATATACCAATAGACATATTTTGTTCAAATAAGTGTTGTAATACTCTTTGAACATTAGGGAATGGACTATCGGCCAATATAACATGATAGTCCTCTTAACTTCACAGGGATTAGATGATAACTAAACAACTTGAAAATCCATGTCCATTTTGCCGTCCTTCCGTTACCGGCCTCATTAGTGTCCATATCTAATTCACGAAATGTAAAAAAAATATTTAAAAAATAGGAAATCAAAGGTGTCCCACCAAGAGTCTCAGAAATGTAATTTACAAAAATGAATCATCAGCAGGATCCTGGAATTATTTGATTCAATTTTGAAAATTGCGTCTGAATGTCCTTCCGTTACCGTGGAATTGCCCACATGCAGAATATGATACTAGTCATGACATGAAGACATTCTTTTTGAATGTTTTGAAATTGGATATTGCTTTGATGTATTTCATTTCAATTCATGATGATGATCTATGAAACATGGAATATAATTAGGGGCAATAATACAGATGCTGATACTATGCATAGCGTGAAGACATTTCTTAAATGTTATGAAATGGGATATTGCTGTATATAATGTATTTTATTTTAATTGATGATGATTTGTGAAATATGGAATATGATTTAAGGGAAATTCAGAAACTGATAGTGCCAGTGATAAAATGAACAAATTTTGTAATGATATCAGAACCGGATCTTACTTGCATTTCTTTATTTTGCTTGCTTGATAATGATCTATGAAATAATAATGGGAGTACAAGTAGGGGACCTACAGAAACTGATACCAGTATTTAAACCCCTTGCCTACGGGAACCGAATGGACTATGTACAAAGTCTATGGGGATTTTAGAATCTCGAAGGCAACGGGTTAAATGAGGCAATGTTGATTAATGATAATGCATTAGGATTTACAAAGTATATGGAGTTTAAAGGGGAAGGAACTCCTAGCCTTTTGACTTACTGGATGTGATGAGAGCATAACTCTTGTCATTTCTAGTCACTTATTTCCTCATGAATATTCCCAATAATGAAAATAATCAATATTTTATGGCCCACTGTCGTCTGCTTTCAATACCAACAGGAGGCGGCCATTTCTTCAACTTCTCGCGGTGAAATGACATGTCAGGCGGAGAACACAATAGCGGGTTACGATAATGCTATTGTGTTCTCCGCCTGCCACGTCATTTCACCGCGAGTAGTTGAAGAAATGGCCGCCTCCTATGGGCATTGAAAGCAGACGACAGTGGTCCATAAAATATTGATTATTTTTGTAATCGGGAATATTCATGAGGAAATAAGTGACTGGCAATGATAGTAGTTATGCTCTCATCACATCCAGTAAGTCAAAAGGATAAGGGTTAATTCCCCTTTAAGAGAGGGAAATTGTGAAATTTATTTCTACGTGTAATCATTTAAAAAAAAGTATTCCAAGTATCATTATATCATAAACCAGAACAACAATCTTGATGATTCATCAATATAATTACATTTCTAACATATAAACTGATATATTAGTTGTAAGTTTCTAACAGGGGAAATCTTTTGCATTACTCATCAATGTACATTACTTAGAACTATTACTTTCGAGGGGAAATTGTGAAATTTAGTTTCAATCTTTCATTAACCTGAATATGAGACAATACATGTAGTATCCATTTGGTTTAATTGCTCACATAGAAACTGTTTGATTAACTGTTTGATTAACTGTTTGATTAACTGTTTGATTAAATGATAATAATAATGTCATATTTATAATGCGCATCTCACATATGTGTCTCTTAGAAATTGAAAATAAAAGAAATTAGTGTTTCACTCAACATTCAACATCTTACTTGAAATTACATTATTTAATGAATACTTTTGCTTTCTGGGAGTGAATAGGAGTAAACCCGGATTTGATTATTTGTTCTTAATTAAACTTGACATTCAGTTTGGTTATGTGGAAATAAGTTGAGTTTCAAAGGACAGAGATGTGTTGGAAATAACCTTGAGCAAGCAATTGAAACAAACCATCGTATCCAATAATTTTATGTTATCAAGTCGTATGATAGTAGTTATATTAAAGGGATCTAGTAACTTTGTTGACATGTGCAAAAAATGATGAGTGGTTGATACAATGTATATTGTTGTTATCTGATATGTCCAATGGGTGTTGTGTGAAAATTTCAAGTTATATGGCCGAGTAATGTGCAAAAATGCAAAGTAATATTCACTAACTCATTGCACTCACTTTGTACACGGTTTTTGCGGTCCAGTGGATAATTTAACATCTGAATACTTCAATCGTAAATATCTTTTTAAAGAAAGGGAACATGCTTCTATTGTTGATATGAATACAACAAGGTATGAGGGAACCGCTAGAATTCCAATTGGATTTTGAGGATTTGGACAATGTTACTAATGTTACTAGATCCCTTTAATTTGTGTCATTTTGCTTCTGATGAAGATTCTACTAGGATCGAAAGCTCAGCTCCCCATTGACTTTCATGGTCATATTTTTGTTAAGTGAACAAACCAGGATTTGAGACCAATTAAAAATTAATTGACAAATTTTAAATATTAATATATATAAATTCTTTTATTTCATGCAAAAAACAAACATGATATAGGTGTCATAAAATGTAAGTAGTTATATAATTTTCAAGTGTACATTACAAACCCGGATTTGAGATCAATTAAGACATTTATGGATAACATGAAAACATTGGAATAATTGTTAGGTCTAACTTAGAGTTAAATTCAACTTAGAATCTTTGTGAAACACCCCCTCCCCCAGGAAATAAAGAGGATACGTGCCTCCCATAGGATTGTAAAAGCAATATTACATACTCAAAAGAAAAACGACAACAAAAAATATGAAACATACAACCCCCTCCCCAAAGTTATACCGCTGGACTCTAATAATCATCCATAGCTGGTCAACAAATATTAGCACCTTCTAAAGTTTCAAGCTTACTACATTGCTAATTATTTTCTTCTAGCATTCATACAGGAATGGTTAAATAAAGAAATATGATAAATCTTTGTCTGGACATCCCGTGCACTTCCGATTTATTTCCTCCTCTGCATCATCGTTTATCGATTTTTATTTTCCCCCATGGATGAAAGAGGATCCATTAGTTGGCCTCAAATTATTTTGGAGGATGAAACTGTATTCCAAGCTTACACCGATCTATTTGATACATTTTTGTATTTTGTACGATGCATCAACACATACACAGAGTCTTGGGGAAGTTATTCTGTGCTGCTATGTGATCAAAGTAAGTGTGAGTAACATTGGGTTCATACCCGCTGATCTGATGATTTGGACTAGGGTAAAAGATTTAGTGTTGACACATTAACAAATGTTGTTTGTGCTGCTATGAATTAAACTAAAAGTGTGATCAACATTGGGTTCACACTCACTAAATCTGATGACTCTTACCTCGGGTTTTAGGTTAAGTGCAAACACATGAACAAACTTTTGTGCTGCTATGTGACCAAAATGTGACAAATATTGGGTTCACACCCACTAAATCTGATGACTTTGACTCAGTTGTAAGGTTTAGAGTAATCACATGAACAAACTTTGTTTGTGCTGCTATGTTACCAAGGTGTGCTAGACCAACATTGGGTTCACACCCGCTGTATCCGATGACTAACTTGATTGTAAGGTTTAGTGTTAACACATGAACAGATTGTCCCGACTAATTGCTGAAGATGAAACTGTATCCGCTTGCCCACACCAATCTGTTCGATATTACAGATATTTTATCGCTGGGCCGCGCAAGGCGAGATAATGCAAATAGTGGGAGGATTCGATGGCGACTTGAAAGATCAATACAATTAGATTTGAAGAATTTCTTTACCTGAAACATTAGACTATTTTTCTTTTTGGATTGAGGAATTTCCCCTCTAAATTGGTGCCTATTTCTTATTTCATCTGTACCCATGTTGGTTCTGAGCATATGGTCAGCATATATGATCTATAGAAACATTTTCAGAAATGTAATATGAATCACGAAACATTAAAAGATTTAAAAAATACTGGAGACAGGAATTGTGGAAGTAGATTTCTTTTTGTTTTGGGCGTATGGGCAGCAGATGGAAATAGGCAAGAAATGTGGTACGAGTATAAAAATATTGAATGCGAGCGGGCGCGGAGAGAAGAAAGGAGACAAGATGAAGGAATTTTGGATGAGTTGAACCCATTTCCTATTTCATCCATGTATTTTTTATCACCATATGGGCAGCATATATTTCAAGAAAAGTGAAGAAAAAATGGGAGGGAAATGAGACGGCATGTATGTATGGTATCTGATAGATCAATCAGTGGGGTAAAACTGTAGACAGAAATTGTGTGTCTCAAAATCAACTTGTTATTGTTTTTTAATTTATATTTAATGGCAGTCAGTCAAGAGACACTATATTTGAAAATGTCATTATTATATTTTTCTTACTGTATTGTTTTAATTTAATTTAACTTTTATATTTCATTTGAGAATTCTATAAGAAGAAGATATACCATGCCCGCAAAATGCAGTTTCACGTTGCGTAGAGCTGCTTTTAATGGGTGAACTCATTACATTTTCAGTGTCATGGTCCCACCATCACCAGACCAATCCCAATCGATGTGCCGCATTTTATCGAGGCCAAGATCAAGTTCATGAAACGGAACACTGGGTTTAAATCAGCTCACCTACCACGGAATAATTTTCACAGCTTAGACAGTAGTATGTTGTTCTTAACATAATTTAAAAATTTTAAATTGGCTAGGAGTTTTCAGACTTTTGCCTTTGACCATTGTCCTACAAAAAGCATCTTGTATTGATAGAAACTCAGCATTTCATATCAATGTTAACCCTAATAAGGCCGGGGGGGGGGGGGGGGGGAGGGGGGCCATTATGGCCCCCCTCCAGACAATACTATGTTTATACGGTTCATAACATGAATAATTTTAGAAATTTGGCCAGGCATTTGATGAACTTTGCATTTGACCCCTCTCCTCAAAATAGCATATTGCCAGTTAGTATTTAAAACCTTTTGTTTAGGCCCACAATATATATCAAAAATTTTATTAAAAAGAGTTGCCCTTTGCCTGATCCCAATTCTATCTCAAACCTCCCACTATCATCATCAACAACCAAGAAGAGACCAATTCCAATGATGTGCCCCATTTTATCGAGGCCAAGAGCAAGTTCGGGAAACAAAACTCTGCAATAAATAACCTTTCACACCTAGAGCCAGACTGTACTGTTTATCAGACAAGATCTATTATAACATGAGGGGGGGGGGGGGGGGGAGAAGGGGGGTGCTTCACAAAGATCCTAAGTTGAACGTAACTCTAAGTTGGACTTACACATTTTGGAAAGCCATTTGTAGCCTTGGAATAAAATATATTCAAAAACAAACATTCAAGTATTTTGATAGACTTTTCATAAATTTTACATCAAGAACATGAAATCCCCTTGATAAAAGAAAATATCAGTGATATCACCGATTTAAACCTTTAAAAAATAAAATGATTTCTTTTCTTTTCTTCAAAGAAACTAACAGCTTTCCATAACTTTTAAGTCCAACTTAAGAGTTAAGTTCAACTTAGGATCTTTGTGAAACACCCCCTTGGTTGTAAAGACTGTGACTCTCCTGGTTCATGGACAACTGAAATTAGCCAAAAGCCTTTAAAATTGTTCACCTATATAGACACGATAAAAAAAGGTGGCGTAATGATGTTTCAACAATTTGTACGCAGATTTGTTAAAGATTGGCAAGCGTGGGATGTACACTGCGGATCGCCATTTTGAACCAGGCTTGTGTGCACCTCATATCAAAACTGAGCCAGTGTGTAATACGCACTGTTTGCAAGGCTTTTGCAAAATGGCACCGCGCGTCTGATTTACGAATCTGAACCATGTACATTACTTTGATATGAAAGGGGGGTGTTTAACTAAGTCAGCTTGCGTTGCACCGAATAATGTTAACGAAAACAGGCGGAAGAACAAACCGGCCGCTTGTCTTTACACAGTGTTTGGTTTCCGAAACAGCGCCCTTCTGTGGGACGGCGGAACTGTCAAGTACCTTAGCTATTAACTCTTTAAGCACCAGCCATTATTGACCATTGTCTTTGATTACATACTAACCTATTCATTAGGTAATGTGAGTGTTAATTGTGAGGCTCTGTGGTAGGGTTTGTTGGATAATATGCATTGTTGGTAAGGTTATTTTTCTTTAACTCGGCCGTCCTTAGATTTCGCTGATTTACAGGTGTCCCATGGTTGATCAATTCTTTTTTATTTCTGTAGTTTCTTTCTTTGTTTCTCTCCCCCTCTCTCACCTATAAGGTTGTGGCATATCTACTTCCTATCTTTTCTATATCCCCCTCCCCCTTTCTCCTTCTTCATCTTCTTTACCCTTTCTTCCCTTCTTCCCCCTCCATATGTCTTATCTCTCCCTCACTATTCTATCTCTTATTCTTCGCCTTTTCTCTCACTTTATTTTCTCTCTTCTCTTTTTCACTTCCACTTTCTTTCCTCTTTCTCGTTTTTAAATTTTTTTATCTCCTCCTCTCTCCCCTCTCACTCGCCTTCTCTCCCTCTTCCATTTCCTCTTTTCTGTCTTTCTCCTATTCTTTTCCCTTTCTTATCCCTTATTCCCTTTCTCATGTTTTATCTCATTTTCCCTTTCTGTTATCATCCTCTTTCACTCTATCTTCTTTTGTCCTCTCTCTTTCCCCCCTCTCCTCTCATCTTCTTTCGTTGATCTCTCCCCCCCTCTCCCTCTGTCCCTCAATTAAGGAGTGTGAATGTATGTGTAAGTGGGTCCTCCTGATGCGGATGGGGATACCATTCTGAGAAACGCAACAGGAGCGCATCTAGGGAAGACCCAAGTCAAACACTGTAATGGAGTGAGTGACGTGAGAGGGTAGGGGTTGGAGAACAGATTGAATAACAAGGTTATAGAGGTTATTCAAAGGTTTGAGACAAATAAAGGGATAAAGATAAGATATTCATTCAAACTTCCGAGTACAGAGCCACAAGAGTGCATCTAGGGAAGAGGAAGTCACACACTGTAATGGAGTGAGTGACGTGAGAGGGTAGGTGTTGAAGAACAGATTGAATAATACAGTTATAGAGGTCATTCAAAGGTTTGAGGCGAATAAAGCAATAAAGATAGGACAGTATTAATTCAAACTTCTGAGTACTGAGCTAAAGGAGTGCATCTAGGGAAGTGGATGTCACACACTGTACTGGGGGGTGTTTCACAAAGATCCTAAGTTGAACTTAACTCTAAGTTGGACTTAAAAATTATGGAAAGCCATTAGTTTCTTTGATTTTTTGGGGGTAAAAGTTCTTTTAAAAAGCATTAAATGTTGATTCAAATCATTAATAAGTTCGGTTATCAAGGATATTCCATGTTCTTGATGAAAAATGTACGAAAAGTCTAAAATACTTGAATTTTTGCTTTTGAATATATTTTATTTCAAGGCTACAAATGGCATACCATAATTGTTAAGTTCTACTTAGAGTTAAGTTCAACTTAGGATCTCTGTGAAACACCCCCAGGAGTGAGTGACATGAGAGGGGGTATAGGTTGAAAAACAAGAAGCTACAGATTGAATATTTGAATAACAAGGTTATAGAGGTTGTGAGGCAAATAAAGCGATAAAGATGGGCAGTATTCATTCAAACTTCCTGAGTACTGAGCGATAGGAATTCATCCGAGGATGAGATGTAATTCAGGGGAGATGCTTTTAAAACCTGTTCCTCTCTTCATTTTGCAGTCCCCTCTTAGTTTATACAGGGCCCACCCGGTTCCCTTGGGCAATGGGTTAAGCTAGCAATACAGATAGACAGTATTCATTCCCGAGACCCCTTCAATACTCCACTATTATTTTTTTTTAACCATAACCTGATAAGGAGGTAAGAGTTTATCGATCTGAACTATAGAGGGCACTATACCAGAAATTGTAGTGCACCCATCAATGGTTATCTCCATGCATCACCCCAGTAGTAATCAGTATCCTGGGGGACAGAATTTAACAGGCCGATATACAAGAGAGTCAATGCATGGTAGTAGACAAGGTTATCTTGGTATAAATGAGACAAATATTAAATATTGTTAATATTTGAATTAAAACAACCATTGTGAAAGATATTGCACCTCCATTCCAACTTGTTTTGTGGTGAAAACTTTATTGCAGCAGACCCGAGAGGGCAGTAGACTAAAATTAAGCTTTCTCCTCTATGATTCCCCTGTACTCTTTTAAAAAGTTGGCATAGGTTTTGTACATGTGTATGAATATGAACACTAAGTTAGCCTGTCTTGTCATGATAATATCAATTTCTTAATAATTTGCAATAGTACGTGAAGAACATTACTCAATGCGCAGCAAGAAAATATCATATCTCATTGATTATGATTGAAGACATGCTAAACTTTCGTTCATCTGCTCCGTACATTACGCTTTGCACGCTACGACGCGGGGAATGAGCCAAATTTAGCCCCATTTTCATGCGCTGTGTGAAATAAAACTGCCATAGCTTGAAATCATTCAAACATTTTTTCCTTCTCTGCTGCAATTTCAGTTAGTGAATTCAGCTGTTTCTGAACCGAATTTGAACAAACAAAGTTTTTTCCATCTTTAAAGCTGTTTGCTTTTTATTAATTTCCTCACAAACAAATTATTTCTTGAAGTGCACTTTAAGCTAAAACTGTACTCTCCCTGTAAAAATGAGTAATAATATTTAAAATCACCTTCAACAGGCTAACGTACCTATGATGACAAAGTCCAGCATGCTTATTTTTCTTACAAGTTTTTTTATTTTGACAGTTTTATGAGGGAATTAACCAGTAAACTTGCTGACAAATTAGATTAACACTCTTTTCAAATGCTGTTATTGACCTGAACAGGTCATGGTTAGGAGTGAGGTTTTGTACTTGACTGATAGAAAATAAAACTTTGTATTAATAATTTAGAAAAAAGGGGAGACTTAGAACAATATTTAAAAAACTTATCTCATTTTTCCTTCATGTGAGGAGATTTGTTTGTTTGATTTATTCGATTTATTCAAAACATTTTACCAGCTAACAATTTTGTCTCTGATTTTACAAGGGAAAACCAACTTGTACCTTTGAAGTAAAACACTACATGTAGTCTATAAAGCCTGATTAATTTATCAATATGCGTTTTAATAATTTTGTTTCATTTTTAAAAACATTTTGACAGGAATGATATATGTCAAGTACTGGAATAACATTTCTACATACAAAATTGATATACTAGTAGTTGAGATGATGTGTTGAAAGAATCTAATTAGAAAAATTTAGAAAAAAAACTTTAGAAATTTGTTGCATATTTGTAAAAGGAAACAATCAATTTGAATCGTTTCCTAACTGGATATCCGGGGAGCGACTTGCCAGTCCAATCTGCGGAGTAAAATTGTGAGGAAATAAAATATTTTGTAAAATATGCTTTGCTCAATCTTATTACAATGCTGTTTGTTTGTTTTTCTTCCTGTAAAATCAAATAATTATAACCAGCTGACAGTTTATGTCATTAGCAATCTGTGTTTGACTGTCAAGTGACAGTCTATTGTACTATTATTTAAAAAGTACCATGAAGTTATGACATATTTTTTATTGTGAGATGATCAAAGATTATATGCTTACAATTATCTAAATTTGTTTATAGTTTGGAATTCACCAAAGTCAACCAAAGCATTTCTGAATTTTGAAGATTCTATGATAATGTTAAATATGTTTTTTTTTTTTTTTACAGAAATAGATCTAGCTTTATTACATTGTTACTAATGAGTAAATGTGAGTGAAGTGCACACAATAATAAAGATAAATACAATGAAACAAATTATTTTTGTGGGCAATATTTTATCACCACAACAAACATTTCACCACACATTTGTGGTCAAAGTTAAACTTTGTTTAAGAATAAGAGACCCATGAGAAAGAAAGAAAAAAATTAAAACAACAATCAGCTTGATTATGTGAAAATAATAACTTCATACTATTATTAGAACAGTTGTAAACAGTTAACCTGTTGTTCAGAGTCAAACAATTACAGTCCTGTGTGAAACGAATATGTCTAGACATGGAGAAAACCAACAGCAACAATGAGCTCGATTATGGTAAAATATTACTCAGTAAAATATGAAAACCCAAACAATCGTCTTGACACACTTCTGGTATAATAGACCAATCGTTAAGCCAGGGCTCCACACTTACATTTTTTGTCAGTGGCCCGGTTGGGCCAGTGAAATAATTTCTTCCCCTTTTTTGGTGGCCCGAAAGAAAAATTTACTGGCCCGAAAATTGTATTTCATGAGTAAACTTTTTACTAAATCTCTAATATCACCCTTAATTGATCAAACCTGTGATTATAGATGAAGTGTGACATGGAAGAAAACAAGATTTTTTCGAATTTTTGTCAATGAAGGGTTGAAAATCTGCTTGCCCGATCCTGGTTAATGGTTAAGCCCCCCCCCCCCCCCCCCCCCCCCCTCAACAAAAAATCCCTGTTGCTGTTGGTTTGAGCCATATATTTAAAGCCTGTTGTAAACTGCATGATTGTCTAGACAGGGATGAAAAACAACCACAACAATCAGCTTGCTTAGACTAGTGATTGATTGATGAATGGCCGTCAGCCATTAAGGTGATTAGTACGCCCATTGTTTGTAGATCAGTGCTTTTTAATCAATATTTTGAGAGAAAACATTGAATTAGTGAGAGAGGGAGTGATTAAGGTACAAAATAATGAGGAAAAAGGAACACAATTTTCTTTATTTTATTGTTTAGCATTTTCATTGTTGCTATCATTGTTGCTATCATCATCATCTTCATCTACAACTTTCTTCTCAAAGCGCTTAGAGGCTGGCCTGCAGTAGGCATTATACAAATATGTTAATTATCATCATTGCATCTTTAGTTTTATGACTTTTGGGGGCTCTTTTTGGTATTTCGGAAGCGAATTTGCCCTGAGCCCCCCCATGTATTTTTTTCACTGAAATGCACCACATCTCTTTGTTGCCTGATAACAAGGCAAGTTCCATATCTGTTGATCACTGCACTTGTTGTTATTGTGCATTTCTTCTATCGTTTAGTATAAAAAAAAAACCTTTTCATTTGATGCTGTCCAGCATCACCATTTCCCTGTGTGTTTATGGAAATATCCCAGTCCCCTTTGTCCATCACATATTGGTGATAAACATCGCTCCTGCTCTCTCTCTCTCTCTCACTTTCCCTAGATTCTTTGTAGCTCAAGGACGTTATAAATAGATCATGATATGCCCCAAAATTGTATTTGTAAGTTGTAACACTGATGTAAACTAGAACTGCCTCCAATATTTATATATACCAAGTGATAATAGGACACTACTCATCCTGTGTGTTTATGGAAATATGCCAGCGCCCTTTGTCCGCTGGGGTTTCCTCGTAATGAAGATGCCTGGCTCTAAAAGGGGCAGGGGAACGGATATTTATGATGTCGTGATCTCGTGAAATACAAGTCTTCTGCAGTAAAAAAGGCAAATTGGCTTTTGTTATGACCGTGAAGCGTTGAAGTACCCTAGTATGAGTTTCAGACCAACAAAATAAACTGTAAAGTTTGTAAGTGATCGGATGTGCCCAGTAAAGTGCTCTATCTGAAAGGTTGTCCTCTTCGTCCACTGGGGTTTCAGTAATGAAGATGCCTCGTTTTAAAAGGTACGGGAACAGATATTTATGATATCATGATCTTGTGAAATATGAGCCGTCTGCAACAGAAATGGCAGCTAGGCTCCTCATCTCCCATGAAGTACACTAGTATATGTTTCAAACGAACCAAATTTTAAGTTTGTAGTTAATCGAATGTGCCCAGTCAAGTGCCGTATCTGAAAGGTAGTTCTCTTTATTACTCTTTATTTCAGACCAACAAAATATCTTTTGTAGTTAATCGGACATTGGTGAAGTGCTCCGTCTGAAAGGTAGTCCTCTTCGTCCACTGGGGTTTCGGTAATGAAGATGCCTCGTTTTAAAAAGCACCAGGGAAAGGGATATTTATGATATCGTGATCTTGTGAAATATGAGCCGTCTTCAGCAGAATGGCAGCTAGGCTCCTCATCTCCCATGAAGTACTCTAGTATGTGTTCAGACCAACAAAATGTAATGTTTGTAGATAATCGGATGTGTCCGTGAAGTGCCCTATCTGAAAGGTTGTCCTCGTCGTCCACCGGGGTTTGGGTAATGAAGATGACTTGATTTTAACGGGCCCAGTGAAAGGGATATTTATGATCTTGTGATCTCGTGAAATATGAGTGGCATAAAGGCAACTAGGCTTCTCTTATCCAATAAACACTTTAGTAGAGGTGTGGTGTAGCTGGAGGGGGTGGGGAGGGAGGACAATAGGGGGGGGGGGGCTTTGGGGCAGAAGGGGGTCAGAATAGGTTGGAGATGATCCCTCCATCTGTAAATTTTGCTTCCAAATTGGTTCAATAAATAAATAAATAAATAAATAGAAGCCCTATTTTGCAATACCAAGGAGCTTCACACATTGGAAATGCAGCGTACAATCTGTGTATGTATAGTGACCACCCAATGAAAACAAAGAGAGTGGCCACTAATAGATGGGCTACATTATTTGTCTTGTCTTTATCTACAGGGGATAGCTTTTGGTGGTGGTTATAGGCGGGTTGGTAGCTAAGACAGGTTGGACTGACTGTATGGTACACTGCTAATCCTTCTCTACCTTTATTTGTTTGTTGAAACAATATACATACAAATCTTGTACAATGACCACCTGTCTACAAAGGCCAATTTTGTTTTTATTCACTAAGAAGCAAATTGCATGTGTTTGAATTAGTTTATTATTAAAGTCAACCTGCAAAACAACCTGCTTATAAAAAGCACCTTTTCTGTTTCCCTCAAGTGGCCTATATAAGAGAAAGGTTTGGCTGTCGAGCAATAATGCCGCTCTATTTGGTCACTTATTACCACCATCAGCTACCTCATATACAAACACACTGGTGTCCCTGTGTCTCATCAAACGAGACGTAATCGGGCAAAGCGCGAACAGAGGAGAAGCTGTCGAAACTAAATTGACGCTAATCGCCGCAATCGCTACCGGCAATTCAGTGCGCCAGTGCATCAGCGGCAATGCCTGTCACAATACAATGGAAGTGTCTGCAAACACTTGGCTTGACCAGGTTTAGATCAGACAACCATCTGTATGTCTTGGGATGCAGTGTTGGGGGAGGGGAGAAGGGATATAGGGGAGATGTGGTGGGGGAGGGGGAAGAAGGAAGAAGGGATAAAACGCCTGGAAACAATACAATGAAAGTGTCTGCAAACACTCGGCTTGCTTCGGGATGCGGTGGTTGGAGGGTGGGGGAGGGGGGCTTAGGGGAGGGGTAAAGTGGGAGGCTTGTGACAATGCAATGAATGTGTTTTCAAACATGTGTGTTTTATGATGTGGTGGTAGGATAGGGATGATATTGAGGAGGAAGGGCAGGGGGTGGGAGATATGACATAATATGTATGAGAATGTTTGCAAGTGCTTGGCATGGCCGAATTTAGATCATACAACCATCTGTATGATACGGAATGAGGTGGGAGGGACAATATATGGAAGAGAAATGAGGGGGGGGGGCTTTAATAGGGGAGATAGAAAGTGGTAGGTCTGTCATGGTATGGATGAGAATATTTGCATACACTTGGCTTGAACGTGTTTAGATCAGACAACCATCTGTATGCTTCAGGATGCCATGTTGGGGGAGGGGAATAGAGAGAATGATCAAGAGGGGGTAGGATGGGGGAGGAAAAAGAGAAAGGGAGAATAAGATTGGTGATTAAGGAGAGGGGATTTATTAGAGTTGGGATGGGTGGGGTTGTGAGAACATTGACATCTTTGTAAAAAAATAATAATAATCATGATAAATCTTTGGTGAAAATCCTTCAAAAAATCCTGATGGCAACAGAAAGCCACATCCTAACACATTAGTTCCAGTGCATTTAGGATGGGACAAGTAGCTCAAAAAGTAGCTTCATAATATGACTTTATGGATCATCCATCTTGTGGTCAGATTGTGTGGGTATATGTATTACTGCATTTACACTGGATCCAAATGTTGGGGGATTCTCCAAAAATCGTAACAGACTCAAAAAGACAGAAAATAAATGTGCTTATTAAACTTACAGAGTATTAACGAAATGTGAGGTGGGATTTTAAATTCGTCCATGTAAATGAGAGGATTTTAACTCGGAACTTGTTCTAGTAGTCCAGCAAATACTTGGGTTGGGCTCTATTGTGGAGATGCGTGTTTTACCAACATCAAACAGTATTGAATCGGTTAACCTGTTTGAGAAAATCTGATTCTTTGTACAGCACGCATACTCCGAATTGAGATCCTAGCCAGCCAGAGTTCAATTTCAAGCACCATTATCAACTTTTAAAGAATTAACCCATTCACAACTATTTTCAAATTTGGTATGACATGTGTCCTCTCCAGCCCAAGTACTTTCACTTTCAGGACCAGTTCATGGGTTAAACCATAGACTTATGTTGTAAGTCTATGGTTAAACGGATCTAGTAACTTTGTTGACATGTGCAAAAAGTAATTAATGGTTGATATTTTTATATAATACTAATTCTGTTTTCTTTGTTTGTCTTTTCTTCTTTCTTATAGGTAAGTACCCACAACAAGTTACTTTACTTTTGTCAAGTCAAAAATTCACAGTGTAATATCAATAAGGTAAGTTATGTGGCATTCTTATTTTAGTTTCTTTTGAGAAAAAAATTATCATTTCCATATACATGTACTGTACATCATTGACATCATTTAAAGGGATCTATTAACTTTGTTGACATGTGCAAAAAGTGATGAATGGTTGATACCATGTGTATTGTTGTGATCTGATATGTCCACTGAGTATTGTCTGAACATTTTATGGTAAATGGATATTATGTGGCCAAGTATAATGAGTGAAAATGCAAAGCGATATTTACTGACTCATCACTGACTTTGTACACAGTTATAACTTTCCAGGGGATAGTTAAAAATCCTAACACTTCAGTCGTAAATATCTTTTTAATGAAAGGGAAATTTTAAGAAAAAAAACCTATTCCATGCTTCTATTGGTAATATAAATGAACCACTATAGTTTTAAGTAAGATTTGTGGATTTTGGACAATGTTACTAGATCCCTTTAAATCTCTACCCAAATTTCCTGTGGTCTGGTATGAATGTGCATTAGCATTTGAGGTCAGACTCAGATTGGCATATTTTGGTCTGGAGCATTGCCCTCATAAAATGGATAAAAATCAGATTTGTTTGTGTGTGGTTATTCAGTAAATTTTTTATTTTTGATATTTAAAGTTTGTTTGGAGAGGGTCAACCTTTTGTTTATTTGGCCGTAAGCAGGATTGCAAAAAATTGGTCCATGGAATCAAGTTTTGTTTAATTCAAAGTAATTTTTTTCTATTTGGGATAAAATTGCTCAAATGGCAAAAATTGAATCCGTTTTCTTTCTTCAATTCTTGTTAATAATATACTTAGGTACACAAAATGGCAGTTATGATGGTTGGGGAAATCAATTTGCTCTTTCTTATCTGTAGTACCAAATGATAATCAGATAGTAACCATTTAATTAGAATGTAAATTGAAATAAATCATTTGTGTGATTAATGTTTTTAAAAGTTTTTATATAATCTTGAAGACCTAATAATCACACAGTTCCTGAAATATTCATCCATGTTTGTAAAGTTACATTATGAATACTTTGTAAATAATCAAATAACTAATAAGTGGTTTACTTAGTTCATATCCTCCTATTCTTGTACTCACCTCTATGAGTAACCCTAGCTGGCCTACAAATCTCTGGTAATCCTCACAAAGAAACTTTAAAAAGCCTTCCTTTTGTGATTAAAAAAGGCAACTCTTTTCTTTTTTTTATGAATAAAGAAGCCAACACTTCCTACAAAATAGTACAAAAAACTGTTACACCACATACACACACACTCCACAAAACATCCACAAATGAAATCAATGACCCCCTCAATACACACTTCAATTCACATAGTGGTATGGAAAAGAGTTTGAGGAAAAAAGGAGAGAAAATCTCATAGAAAAGGAGAGCAAATCTTGTTTTACACTCCACTAACTATTAGCACACACACAAACTTTTGACAACAAAAGGAGAGGTTTATTTGTGTGCATGGCATACCATTGCACACCATACAAGCATGTAGATTTTGTGGTTTGCGTAGACACACTCCCAAAGTTTACCTCCACTATCCCCCCCCCCCCTCAACCTTAGTTCACAGTTCAGTAAGGTTGTCCCCATCTCTGCTACAGTGAGTGTATTTTTGGAATCACACAATACCAACTTATAAGCTAAGAACGTGCATACACGCACCGCTGTACTGTGCTGGATAAAGCATTGCTTCGGGATCCCCCTATTCCCCTATTCAAGTGCAGCGCTATTCAGTTTAATACTGTACACATGTGTACTTGCTTTATTGGGGGAGGGAGTTACGATACAATACAGCGTGCATGTAGTGCGTAGCAGCGAGTGTTTCTCGAACAAGAGCCCCATTTAAACATGTGCATCGGTGGTGGAGGTAGCGTAGCACTGGGAAGCGTCATTGGGGTTTCGTTTGTTGGCATAACCACGGCTTAGCTCGGTACGGTACGGCACAGCTCGGCTCGGCTTGGCTGCTAAGGTTTCGCCCGACCCGACCGACCAGATCGTGTAGCTTATAGTACTGGCTTGCTGCTCGTTCAAATTGTGTACACGACAAAGGCCAAGGCAGCTACCAAGACATTGTTTGGTGTTGGTTTTGCATGGTGGATTGTGCACACAATTCTTTAAATTGTGATTATGTGTGGATAACCTGTTTTTTGGATTTACCGTTATAGTTTGTTGGAATATTCTTCTGAAGGAGACAATATTTACTCTGTACCGATGACTTCATTTAATAGCCTAACAGTTTTGCGAGTAGCTTTTGGGGATGAATATATTATTAGTGCTCAGTCAACGGTGATGGATTATTGGTATTACAGTGCGTAAACTACAGTGAACTTGTTATGACCCTACCAGCTTATAACCACAGCCTCCTCCATTCATCTTTGTATACATTTTAACCAATGATATGTTATCAGGATAACTATGAATGACATCCCTTGAAATCTTCTGGATACGTAAACTGATGACTTATCCAGCTTTTATCTTTCGGGGCTGCATGTGCATGAAGTCATAACATCTGCATTTGTTCTTCAATCGATCTGCAACATATTGCATTGGAAGTTTGTATCAATAGTTCATCCTTTTCTTGAACTGTCTGCATTTTATGGAATACATGTATATCAAGTTAACCTATTGCCTACAAATACCTGGTACATGGCATATATTTGTCAAGGAGATATTTATAAGTACTAGTAAGCTTCTTGTGTAAACTTGAAGGGAATGACATAATCTTGGGAGTAAATAGGTTAAATGCAAGAACTAAGCACTACATGATTGACTTGACCCACTGCCCTTGTGCATTCGACTCTTTGGTGCTAAACATTGTTTACCAAACTGCTATGGTACACATAGAGCTATGGTTCCTTTGTTTATTCTACTTACTTATTGTGGAAAAAGGAGTTGACTTTTAACCTTGGTGAACTTACAAATAGAACTTTGTATTCATTGTAATGCAGTACTACAACTGGCATAATTCCACTTTGTATAACAACATTATTCACATTTTCATAAATTTCAAAGAAAAGGGAATAAAAAGTTCATAATAAACATTATAAGGTGAATTTAATAGGTGATTTCTTATCTTCTGCCGGAACAAAAACCAAGCAAGAACTTTTCATTAGTTGATTTTAATTTATTCATTGATTGTGAAGTGAATGCATCGGTTGTGTTTCAAGAGATCTACTGACAGTATACGCCCGAATATTAAAGCGGAGCTTAGTCTGGAACTATACATACTATTTACTATACTCGGTGAGGATCTTACCATCATGATTTACGACGAGAGAGAGTGGTGATAATCAAGATTTATATAGATCTATCTCTAGAGATTTATCTCGTCTGTGGAATTTATTTTTTGCCTGGGAATTCAGCGGAGAATCTGGCAGGGAAGATGAGTATGCAAGGAATGAAACGACTGGACGGCCGGCCGCCGCCCCCACTGCCGCCCAATGAGGTATAGTTCTTTGTATTCCCTATTTCATGATATTTCAAACTTTTGTTGTTTAAATACTTGGGCATTCTCCTCGAAGACGTGCCCACGACTTCACATGCATGGCGAAAAGAACCGATGGGCTATACAAATTGCATAGAACATCCTGGTTCTTTTAGTCATGCATACCTTGGTTTGTCTAATCACACACAATCACACAATATTAGTACAATTTTCTGTAGGGCCCTAAATCCCTGAACAGATGTATACAGTATATCTCCACTCCAAAGAGAATGACAGTAACAACTGAAGACTACTTTATCTTTCTAGATCGAGGGAGTGTCCACAAACAAATAAACAGCCCTTTCAGCTGTTTTCCTCTATTTGTTTGTTGCGTGACCATGAAAGGGTAATTGCACAATTGTGCGGAGTTTGTAAATGTGGACCAGAGACTGAATAGCTTGTTTACTACATACTGATAGGCTTTACAGTGATAGATTTTACCGTGCTAATAGATTTTATCCAAAAGAATCTGTTGAATATAAATATGTTTGTGTTTGTGTCAAATGTGTGTGTCTGTGTGAATGTCTGTGTGAATTATTATGTGTGTTTCTGACTGTATGTATGTGTGTGTGTGTGTGTTTGCTTGACTGTATGTCTGTATCTGTGTGATGTGTTTACATGTGTGCAAAGCCGTGTATACTGTACATTTGCACATTATTCCCAGTGCACGCATGTTTTTACATGTATGTGTGTATTGGTCATTTGATTGATCAATCAATAAATATTATTGAATTTTTCACATTACATGTACCTTAAACAAAATGCTTTCCAAAACAGGCAGACGACCAGCATTGATACTGACTTGTCCCGCAAATACTGGTATATATGGAGAAACCGTGTTATTGTTATACCAACATTAAAAAGTTTTGAAACTGAGGGTTATCATCATCCAGCAATATTTATACAACAGGACCATGTTGTAGAACACTCATACTGAGCATGCCAACCTGTACAAATATATTCATGAATAGATGAATTATTTTGTGTTATTAATAGCTAATACTGGTATCTAGATTGATGGATGTGGTACTTGAGGAGTAAAGGGCGCCAATATATGGGTGAAATGATGAAAGCAGGTGCAATCCTGTGCGAAACGCCTGCACCAATTTAACCTTGATTTTAATTCAATTTATTTCTTTCATCAAGCTAACCTTCACTCATATATATTTTCACTGTATAATAAATATCATTTGTGAAAATCATGTTTGGGATAGAATAATGTATTCTATAATTTATTTTTTTATCAGGCAAACCTTGACTCTTATGCCTTTTCCATGTATGATACGGTTCTCTTTTTATAAATTAGATTTGTATGATTTATGGTTTTGGTTATAATTTGACTTTTTGAGGGATTGATTTTTTTTTCTGTAAATTTTGACGAATTTTCCTTTTTCTGTTTTAAATGTATCATAATAGTTTGTCTTTATTTTTGGTTAACATTTTTGAGTCATTTGTGGTCATTCATGCTTGTTAATGTCAAGCTGTTTACCAATACAAGAACATTTATAAATGTTTCTCGCAAATTAAATTTAATGTGCCCTTTTAAAAAGATTATCTAGCATATATTGATATTTGTGACCGGCTATAGCAAAACCCGGCACTTGTCTGTAATTCATGTTTTGAAGAAATAGGCATTTTATGGGCACACAATGTGTGTAAAGGACCTATGATTGTAAAATTGAAACAATCATATCTTCGCCAATTATTTATTGACCAATTAGTTAGAACAAAGGATCAAATGAAAGCTTGTGATGAGGCCTTTGTAATGGTATGAAAATGTACATTTTGATTTTTACCGACAAGTGCCGGGTTTTGCTATATAGCCGGTCACATTTGGTCATGGTTAATCTCTCAAAGGTGAGAATTATGGAATAGTGGTCTGGAATCCATGTGAGATTATTGGACCTACATGTAATTCCTGTCAAATATCAGCTTTTCAAAAGGCTTTTTTGAAAAGCAGAAGTCCTGGGTATTCATAATGACATTGAATTCACTACAGCCTTCTAACGGCTTAACTGTCTAGACAGAAAATTGAATAAGATTAGATTATAATAATTTTTAAAAAAAATTTTAAATTCTTATTTATTCCATTATTTACAATTTTGCATATTTTCCAATTAAAAGTATCCTGCAATAATAAGGTCAGTATTTCCCAGGATATTGGAGGCAAGGCTTGTCAAGGCATCTAGATCTATACCACAGTACAAAAATGGGCGTACTGACACAATATTTTGCTCGGGGAGCAGGTTACTTATGCTTGAAAAGAGGGCCGTCGATTTCAACCCGAATAGGGGGTTGCTAAACTTCTGCCCGAATATCACCTTTCCTGGTTCTCACCCGACAAGCAAAAGAGAAAGGTCTTGACCATATTTCTGTCAAAATTTGAAGTGATTTGTAAAATCTCTCTGAATGTATGGGGGTATTTGGCTAATATATTAGTATTTTCAAAACTTGAGGGGGCTGCAGCCCCTCCCCACCCCCCCCCCCCCCCCGCCTTCCCCCTCCCGACTTGGTCTATATATATGTGTGTAGTGTGGGAGTGTAATATCCATCACAAACTGGGGTAGCATGTTAGGATGGTTAAACCCTCATCCGAGAAATATTAACCCTGGTTCACCGTTCACTATGACATCTCTACCATGATTATTTTGACAGTACATGTACAAGGGCGCGAGGAAGAGTTGAGGGTGGGGTAAGAAGGAAGATGTTATTAAACGATTTTAAGGGCTCAAAATTACCTGCAGGCCACCAAAATATGGGTATATCTTTGACCTGCAAGACTTCACAACAAAATTCTAAATGTATTTCTTTTTTTAGACCACCTAATGTTGCTTTCAAGCTGAGGGTTTTTTCATCGGATGCGTCCGGACGCATCCGATGAAACGGCCAGCATGAATGCTACAGAGGTGAAAAAGCCGATAGAATAGGCGATGAAAAGAAGAGAAATAGGCGATTAAATTCTCCTACTTTAGAGTAGGAGAAATTCTCTTTCTATCGGTGTCACTCCGATGAAACGGTCAGCTTGAAATGGTTCGGGTGAAAAATACCGATGAAAATGGTCAAAGGTCGTTCTTGTTCCAGCTAAAGCAGTGTAACGCTCGCTTTTTTCGGAACACGGCATGCGATAATATTATGCTGCGCCATAGCTAGCTCGTGTAAAGTGAACCTCGAGTATCGTGCACGTGTTTTTTGTTGACGTTTTGTTTACGTATAAATTGATTCGTTTTATTTATTTATTTATTATGTATTAACGTTTTATTTCAACAGGGTTGCCCTTTCAGTTAAACAACTGGTCTACCAAGGGGCCCCGTTTTACTTGTATGTTGCATGAATATAAAGGTACAAACAAATTCAA
>JBAMJV010011500.1:0-12500 GCA_037951105.1 Echinarachnius parma | reverse complement strand
TGCTCCTGTTCCGTGGGGTGGGGGGGGGAGCCGGTGCCCCCCCCCCCCCCCCCCCCCACCGACTCCCCTTTGGTTTTTACCTTCGGGCGTCTAGGTGGGGCGCCGGACAGTTATATTTTTTGTGGAGGTTTCGCTTCCCTCGTCGAGTGAGGGTCGCGAGGCTGCAGGATGAGGCATCTGTTTGCGGACCAGGCGGGTCCAGATTCGTGTTCGGACGAGATCGCCAGGGCTTTAGGTTGCGTCCTGGCAGGGTCGCCACGACTCTTGTCTTATGGCTTGTTTGTTGTCTACTACTATCTCCCCTAGGCCTGTGTGGATCCGGCCCGGTTTGAGCCCGATCTCAGGGCATAACGTTGCCTGTGGGTCTGGGTTATGCGCCGGGATCCGTTGCGATGGCCAGTGGGCCATTGTTGGTTTTAAGCCACGCGATCGGCGTTGTTTATGTTGTGGACAAGGAGTTGTATCATAGGGTCAGCCTCGTTAAGGCGGTTACTCATCAGTTCGATTCCCCTTTCTCAGTCGAATGCTCGTGTGCACGGATGGCGGGTTGGCCATTGCATTTAAGACAGTTTGGCTTTGATAGGGTGGTTAGCCAACTTGGTATCCCAACGTTCTATACCTCGTTCTCCGGGGGAGGACTGAATTTTCCGTGGACACAGTCGGGGTTTTCTTCTTCCTCAGCCCCGTTGCTGTGTAACTAAACCTGTTCCGGTGTCGTTGGTTCCCTTGCGTACGAGGCTCCCCGGCTGATATTGTATCTCGGTTTTTTGCCGTTCTAGATGTCCCTTGTTTCAGCATGGAGTCTTCCATTCATCCCCACGCCGCCGTTCGCCTAGGCTGTTGGCAGTCTCTCGGTTCCCAGGTTGGGTTGCGGTCAGTTCAGTGCCGAGGCCTTCTCATTTGGCCTGAAGTCCTTCTCCAGGGACCCCTTTCGGCAGGTGTCGGTGGTGCCAGGCCCCCACGATCTCGAGGAGTCCGGATATTCTCTTTTCAGAGGTCGTACTTCGTCTGCTCCTTGCAGAGATACTCAGTTGGGTCAGGTCGCTAGGTCCCTCATCATCGAGCTGAAGTCACGAGTGATCCCTTCGGGTGGTTCAGATGCCTTCCGTCGCCTACGCATGAGGCTGTTGGCTCCGGCGGAGTCTTGGCAGGTTCCCGGCCTCCTCATCAGCTTGGTGGTCCTAGTGCCGGTTGTCGTTTCTCCATCCGGTCCCTACAAATGTTCCAGATGCAGGATATTTGGGGGGGTTTTTTTCTTCCGCCCCTCCAGGGACGGTCGGTCGGGGTTGGGTTCCCGACAGTCCCATGGTCGTTGCAGATATAAGCTGGCGGGGGGGACGCGAGGCCGTCTCCTCCCGTCTCAATGGCTCTTTCTCCCCACGGTCTTCAGGATGTTTTGCGGGGGGTCAATTAAGTCTTAATGGACAATAGATTCCTTGAGAGTCATTTATCTGGCTTATGTGGGGTAGCTCACATGAAATAGTGATACACATGATTGAGATGACCTAATATGTATGTAGGTTTCCTATTACTGATGGCACTAATATTAGCAGTGTATCTGCGGTATTCGTCATGGCGCTCTATTTATATGAGAATGGGTTTATAGTGACAATATTTGGCTAGTATTGTAGTGGTGGAGTTTGCAATTTGAGGGCCAGAACATGGCCCATTTGTTGTTTTGCCTATGGTAAAGGAAATGCAAGTATTTGGTAAATGCTTGCCAATTGCAAACTTAATAATTTTATTTGAATTATACTGCATCGAGAGCCTAGTTCCCGAATCATGCAGGCGTTTTGTTTACGACGCCCATCTTCCAGGTCTCTGGTACCGTCCTGGGTCTCGACCGGTGTTTTCAGGCCTTGGTCCGTGCTCCAGGTTGAGCCTATGTTGAGGGCCTCCCTTGGCTGGAGCCGGCCCTCCCGGTCTTCCTGCTGGCGTTGGCCCTGACCCGAGGCGGAGTACCTGGCGCACCTTGTTAGCATTAGGTCAGGGCTGGTAAGAGATGGGTGGTGGTCGGCCCTTCCGTCCAAGGGGGCTTTTTATTACTGGGAACCCAGTTTTTTGCCCAGCCGCCGGCCCGGGGTCACAAGACCCGGGCAATGGCCGCGTCTGGGCTTCCCTTCGTTAATGGTGCTGGCGATTCTCACAGCAGGACATGATACGCTTGTTTTAGTCACTTGTCCATGCCCACGAGTTCCGGGCGATGGCCGACTCGTGGGCTCTCGTTAACGGAGCCCCTGTTGGGCGAGGTTCTACGGGCTCCTTGCTGGGCGTCGCCAAATGCGTTCGTCTCATGTTATCGGCGAGACGTGGTGGCCGGAGGCCCGGTCCTTGCTGAGGCGGTTCTGGCGGCTGGCCCTATGTAGATGTAGTCTGCGTTGTCCGACCCCTCCTCCAGTCAGTAAGTATACTTCCCGTATGCTATTTGTGTGGGTCAGGGATTATACAAATGTTGAAGGGGGTTGGTTAGGGATCTCGATATGGATTAAATGAATCTTAGTGATTTCATTATCCATTAGAGATACTAACCAACCCCCTTCATAAATTCCCTCCCGTCCTCCCCGCGTCGGTAGTCGTGCGCAATTGAAAGAGGACAATTATGGCCCAGCGCCTGGTATATATAGGGGAGTAGTCTCGGTCCAAGGCAGTTTCTTTTTAGGGTGGTTTTTAGCGAGTTGTTTTCTGTGCATCCAAATGGATATACAAATGTTGAAGGGGGTTGGTTAGTATCTCTAATGGATAATGAAATCACTAAGATTCATTTAATTTAATATTACCATTTCCATTCTTTTAAAAAACATACAATTATTCCTTTTATTCCAGTATGTGCCAGGAGCAAGGTCTAGTTATAATTTATATCTCCTCTATAGAGATATGCAGGGCTTGATACTAGCACTTGCCCAATGTATAGACCGGGGCAAGTAAAATCTAATGTATGGCAAGTAAAAATGTCATAAATGGTCACATTAGGGCAACTGACATTTCTACTCACCTTCATGTACATTGTACAAGAGCAGAATAGAATTCATTATGTGTAAATTTCATTTAGAAGTAAGCGGACAAGTAAATTTTCTGTTTCGGCAAGTAAAATTTGAACATTTATGATTTAACTTGGCCCGGACAGGCTAGTAGAGAAATGAAGTTAGTGTGGAGGATTGTGAACTGGTTTTCAATGTGTTAATGACATTCTTGTACACTTCAATACAATGTAATACTGATGTGATGCTGTAGTATATATGCCAGGAGTATCCAATAACAACTGGCATCGCCGACCCATGAGCAGTTTCGCTTCTCATGTTTTGGTTTTGTTTACCACTCCATCATGGCAATCCTCTTATAAAGAGTATTATTAAACTTGAAACTTACTTGTCAAGATGTCTTTATTGGCTACCTCTGGCTTCTACCTGAAGAGTGGCATAGAACATGGCTTGACTGATTGGAAGCATTCCATTTATCACTGGGGGGGGGGGGGGGGTGTAGCAATTATTGCTTGTAAGGAGGGGGAGGGGAAACTATATATTCTTTATTTTGTTATTCTTATGTTGTTCTTGTTTGTCATTATTTGTGGGGTTTCACTGCCCCAACTCATAGCCACACTTTTGATTATGATAATGAAGATACTTTTGTTAGGGAAATTACTTCAAATTAGTCCTCAAAAGTACTCGCATATTAACTGACATTGTGTAGTGATATTCAATAATGTTTGAGCACAAAAGTCCAAAGTATATTGTAATTTGTCATTGTATGATTGATAGCAGGAAATCATACAAGTTTTTGTTGTTGTAAGTATTTACTAATTGGGTTGAAAACCTTTTGCTATGAATTGCAGCTGCATTATGCAGTTTTATAAAATAAAACAATACGCCTTTATGTCCATGTTCTGCATTACGATCACAGATAATGTTTATATACTTTTAATATTTCCTAGCAGCTTGCCATTTCCATAGAAAATAGCCGAACAATTTGGGTCACAGCCATTATGCCTGTCTATACTGCATCATTATCATAATACTGTTCATACATTGTGGATATTTCTATTAAAAGCAGTTTGCCATCTCCATGGAAAATATCCCAATAATTTGGGTCGTAATCTTGTTCATCAGAGCAGAATGGCCTCATTACATGACATGAAATTGGTTCTCTCCGGCAAAACAAGTCATGAGTGCAGTCTTAATGAGCATCATTAATGCTGCCTATGGCTATGTATGTATGTATACTATGTGGAGGGCATACAATGTAGTATTATCATTTACATCTCGTCGGTGAGAGCGAGAAGGGTGTTAGGACAATTTGTTGCTATTTAAATAAGTCACACATACCATCTGGCAGATCATGATGGGAACATCCTCTACATGTATGTGATGCAAAATGTTCACCTTTTTCCAAAATGACAATCGTGCCTAATTTTAAGAAATATTCATCAAATATAAAAGAGAGCTACATTTGATTTCTACATTGATTTAAAAATATATATTAAAAGTACAAAAGAGGAGCTTAGCGCCCTTCTCTTTCTCAGCCAACGATGTAGGAATTTGTAAAGAGTCTACACAGTAGGAGATGTGCACATTTCCAACAGAGCGGTTAAGAAGCGCTTGAAGTGGGTACATGCTGCTTTAGCAACTGCGTTTATAGACTCCTGCCAAATTGTGTCTCCAATTTTGATAGGTCGCCTGTCTTCAAGAGAACCCCTCTCCCATTATGCGTGGATGATGAGAGCAAGAATCACAACGGTAGGATAGGAGACATCCAGATACTGACAGAGGTGTCGTAAAACGGCCGAGCCTGTCGGTGTCATGCAGCTTGCGACAATAGCTTTGAGGGTTTGTCTTTTCAGTGAAAGTCCTGGTGAGGTTTAGGATTGGTGTTAGTGTTAGTGTTAGTGCTAGTTATTTGAGTTAGGATAAGGGTTAGTGTACATTAAGTGTTAATGTTAGTGCTAGTGTTAGTGTTAGGATTAGGATTAGGGTTTGGGCTATAAATCTGTGTTGGTTTATATATGTTTATACCAACAAATTAGCAGCAGAGCAAATGTGATGAGAGTGAGACCCGGTAACCCATCTTCACAGCTTCCAACTTTCCTGATTCTTGGAAGTCATATTCCTTTCCAGCTATGTCCCCTCCCATTATCATTGAAGATTTTGAGAGGAGTCAAAACAGTAGGAGAGACCTAGAATACTGACAAAGCTGTTGTAAAATGTCCCTAGACTGGTATGTGGTCCCAGTAGGCCAGTAACCCTTCTATGCATGCATGCAGCTGCCCAGTTCCTGATTCTCCAAAGTCATGTTTTCTCCTCTGCGTGTTTATCTTTCCCTTTTCCATTCTATAAATGCCGAGCGCCTGGCTAGAAGGCAGAAGGTACCATTTTAAAGTCTTTTGGTATGACCCGGTCTGGGTTCGAACCTGGGACCTCCCGTGCATGAGGCGGACACTCTAACTGCTAAGCCACCATGCTCGGTCATGTTTTCTCCTAGCAGGGGAAAAATATTGACATTTTTATTCGCTAGGGCTACTTTTCGAACTTGCCTGTATTTTTGAATTAATGGTAATGAAAATTGTCTTACATAGAATTTTGATTTATATTCAACTGTCTACATGTTTTTTTGTTTTTTTGTTTAGCTTCTGATGAAGATTCTACTAGGATGGAAAGCTTAGGCCCCCAATTGATTCTCAGGGACTTTTAAAAAATAATATTCAGCTTTTTCAGAGCTCTTTGGCGTTTGGGCTGAATCACCCTCATGAGCCTCTGATGACTGAAGACTGATGTTATGATTGTTATCACATTGGTACTCTATGGGTTAGATGAAGAATTCAAGCAGAATTCAATGGTAATTATTTTGTCGCCATGGGCCAGATTTATGGAATGCGTAATTGCAATTTGTCGCCATTTGACTTCCCTCCGAAGTACATGTATGTGAGAAAATGCTCAATCTGAGTAGTCTTCCTTCAAAGCTGATATGTGCATAAAGTCACTCTTGGCATCGTATACATATTTTAAAGGGATCTAGTTACTTTGGTTGACATGTGAAAAACTAACCAAGGGGCAATAAAATGTGTAATTATGTGATCTGAAATGTCCACTGAGTGATGTGTGAACATCCCATTCATTTTATATGGCCAAGTACTGAGCGCAAATGCAAAGTGATATTTGCTAACTCAGTGCATTCACTTTGTACACAGTTGGAAATCTCCCATGGAGAATTTCCATAATTTCCAATTCAAACATTTCAATCATAAGTTTCTTTATAAGAAAAGATAAATTTAAAAAAACCTGTCCCATGCTTCTATTGGAAATACAAATACAACAAGGTATGTGATAAGTTCTAAATAAGTGATGAGTTCTAAATAAGTTTTGTCGATATTGACAATGTTTTAACAAAGTTGAAACAAAGGCGGGAAAATGTGCCGCTTGAAGGAAGACTAGAGGATGCATTTGAGCACACATATATATATCTAGAGTACATGACACTATTCAAGGCAAATCCAAGGCAACATACGTGCAGCTAGTGAAATTAATTTTAAATTTCATTTTTTTCTCCATAATGCATCCCTCGTACAATTATTGATATCCATATCGAGATCCCTAACCAACCCCCTTCAACATTTGTATATCCATTTGGATGCACAGAAAACAACTCGCTAAAAACCACCCTAAAAAGAAACTGCCTTGGACCGAGACTACACCACCTATATATACCCGGCGCTGGGCCATAATTGTCCTCTTTCAATTTGCGACGCCTTAGAGACAGTCACGCTAGAAATCGCGCTCTTGCATTTGATTCTAAGAATTTTCGTAGCAGTCTACAACTAAAGTAAGACCGTTCCTTTTCTATCTATCAGTGTAGCGCAATAACCCTATTTTGATTTGTAAGTCCTTGGACCTTGTCAGAAGCGATATTGAGACCATTTTCGGAGCTTTTTGTTAGGTTTTTCTGGCGCTCCGTTGGTGGTTAAGAAAATGACGCATGCGTGAATTTTCGGACGGCTCGCTGTGGGAGTGTTCCCCCGGAGTTACGGGCGAGATTCGGTCCGAGTTTTCACTCCCAGTTAAATTTTTTTCTCGGGGCTCTATACCTCGGGTCATGTATAAGATTGATTTTTTTGGGCTTGCTCGGCCCCCTCGTTCGGGGGGCCTTGCGTCTTGGCTCGTGTATAATGTTGCTTCCTTTCTTTCTATGGCCGTCAATCATTTCGGAGGCGTTGTGCTCGATTCATGAATGATGTTGAAAGTTTTTACTTTTTATTTTTGATGTCATGTTTGTATTCTTGCATTCCCGCCATTTTTTTTTTATGGCTTTGTTGTGGTGTGTGCTGGCTCGACCTCGTGGTCGGGGCTTGTCCTTTTGGCCTTTGTTTTGTTGAGGGGGGGTGGTGCCTCGTCGGGGTCACCATGGTTTGAAACATGTGTTGGGGGGAGGTGGCGTCGGGGTTGTTGGCCCTCCGCCCCCTTCCCCTTTCCCCCCCCCCCCCCCCCCCCACCCCCACACTTCAAAAAAAAAAAAAAAAAAGTGCGGGGGTGCCCGCGAAGGGACAAAAAAAAAAAAAAAAAAAAAAAATTATTTTGTTAAAAAAAAAAAAAAATAATAATAATAATAATTGAGTGTTTATGGGGGGGATGTTAACCTCCTTTTTTCCTTTGTTTTTTCTTTACCTTGTTCCTTTGTGCATCTAGGTATGACATCGGATGATGGTTGGGAGGACGTCTTGTCGGTCTCGTCCGGCGAGGGCCACGAGACGGGGAGTTTGAGGCCGGGTTCCCTTCCCCCGGGTCGTTCAATGAGTCGGTTCCGGGGGAACCAAATTTAGAATCCCGTTCTACTAATTCGCGCCTCACGGGTGGGCGAAGCAGTAGCTGTGGCACCCAGGGGTATCCTATGGCTAGAGGTTAGTAGGGTCCCCTGAAGACGGTCCCCCTATCATCGTAGGGCCCGGGGATCGTGGCGTCAGCCGGGGTGCTGTCCCTGGTTGTAATTCGCCTATGATGTCCGGCTTTGGCCACGGTGAGCAGTTCAAGACTCGGGCCATTTCTCACCGCATACGTAAGTCCTCTCGCAAGCCGGGTAAGTCCGCTCTTTCCATAGCTTTTGACGGGCGCGGGACACCGCGCCCGGTGCACTCGAAACGTCGCACCCAGCATGGACGAGTGACTTCTTCTCCCGGGATTCCTGACCGAGGGAGGCCAGTCCCCTCTGGACCAGGGGTAAGTCCCATGACGTGATTCCTTCGCTTAGAGTAAACCGCTTATCAGGCTGACAAGCGGTATGATATTTCAGGTCTCAAACCTGCATCGTCTAGATTTGTATTATTGTTGTCACTTCCTTATTACTAGCCCCTCTCTCGGTGGTAGCACTGGGCCTCGGGGTCAGTTAACACAATTGGGATTGTTGTCAGTAGTTGATAGAATTGTTAGAAACCGATAGGAATGTGACCGAGTTGAGTACCACGGTGGTGGAAATCTAATCAGCGCTTCGGCCGTTTTTTCGTGTTATTTATAGCGCGGCCCCCTCGGAGGGGGCCTTTGCAGCAGCGCTCCGCCCCCCCCCCCCCCCCCCGAGATGGGGGGGGTGTCTCGTTCCGCGCCGCAGCCCCGCGGGGGGGCTAGGCTCAGAGATTTGTTGCCGGGTTCCCTTCCCCCGGTTCGCTGTGTGTTGGGACCGGGGGGGTATGGGTTTTTTGGAACTCCGTTCTGCCACACAGGTGGGCAAGACAATGTATGTAACACCCAGGTGAGTTTGTTGTGTGTGGTATCTAAGCTAGGTCTTGTGCTGCCCTCTCGTTGGCCTCGGGTAGCGAGGATCGCGAGTCAGGGCGATTGAGGCCGGGTTTCTTCCCCCGGTTCGAGTTGAGTTGGGACCAGGGGGAATGGATTTTCACTCCCGTTTTGCCTTTCGCGCCTCACGGTTGGGCGAGGCTATGTTGTGGCACCCAGGTGATCCCTTGGCTTAAGGTTTGTAGGGTGATCCTGAAGACGGTCCCCCTATCACTGCAGGGCCCGGGACCGTTGCGCCAGCCTAGGTGCTATCCCCGGTTGTAAGTCGCAGGCGGTACGGTAAGGCCGACTAACCCCAGCTTTAGATAATTAAGCTATATTAAAGCTAGCTGGGGTTCGCCACGGTAAAAGATCTTATTCCCCGGGCCACTTCTCACCTTTACCAATAAGTCCTCTCCCAAGCAGGAGTAGCCAGCTCGTTCCGAGGCCTTTGACGCACGTGGGTCAGCAGTGCATCCAGGAGCCTACTGGGCGTCGTCCAGCTTACGACCATACCACGCTGGTTATATCTACCCAGGATGGACGGGCTACTGCTTATTCCCGGATACCTGGTCTCGGTAGGCCAGTTCCCACCAGGCCGTGGGTAAGTACTCTTAGTCTTGCGGCTGTTTCGTCCGTTCTGTCGGCGCTCCCCCTGGTGCTGTGGTACAGGGGGATGTGATGTACATTTCGGGGTGCCGTGGCGCAGCGGTAACGCCTCTGACTCCAGGTCAGAAGACTGCGTGTTCGCATCACGTTGGGGTCACCATTATGTGATATGGTTCTTTGGTGTGTATATATTTAGAGTTAAATTTGAAGTTTGTCCCATACTCGTTGCTCATGACAGTGCGACAATGTATGAGGGAATAGATTTTATGATGTGGCTTCCAGGAGATCCCGTTACTTTAGGTAGTTGGGATCGATCCGTGCGCTAGCCAGGGTGTCGCCCCGGGCTATTAGACGCTAGCGTAATTTTTGATAATTGCCACGGTAAATTAATTAAGAAAGGAGCCATGTTATGGCTTGTATTTAAATTTTGGTTACGCATATGGATAAGTTCCTGTCGCTCTCAGTGAATGCTATTTGATTCTTGAGGAGCGGGAGTATGGTTTGAGCCCCGTCTAGACGTAGGTCATGCTGTGAGCTGTATTAAAATTCTCTCGATATAGTCGTCTTGACCGCATGTCCTTTGACGCACGGGTTGATGCGCGTCACTTGCCACGGGGTGTTTAGTCACCTGCGCGGGGTAGGTTCCTTTGGTTCCGTTGGTTCCTTTGGCTCCCCCGGGATCCCTGTCCGCGGTAGACCTATCGGGGTGCCCGCGCGACCCCTGGCGGGTCCCCTTATCGCTGTCCTTGCTCCTGTCCCGTGGGGTGGGGGGGGAGCCGGTGCCCCCCCCCCCCCCCCACCGACTTCCCTTTGGTTTTTACCTTCGGGCGTCTAGGTGGGGCGCCGGACAGTTATATTTTTTGTGGAGGTTTCGCTTCCCTCGTCGAGTGAGGGTCGCGAGGCTGCAGGATGAGGCATCTGTTTGCGGACCAGGCGGGTCCAGATTCGTGTTCGGACGAGATCGCCAGGGCTTTAGGTTGCGTCCTGGCAGGGTCGCCACGACTCTTGTCTTATGGCTTGTTTGTTGTCTACTACTATCTCCCCTAGGTCTGTGTGGATCCGGCCCGGTTTGAGCCCGATCTCAGGGCATAACGTTGCCTGTGGGTCTGGGTTATGCGCCGGGATCCGTTGCGATGGCCAGTGGGCCATTGTTGGTTTTAAGCCACGCGATCGGCGTTGTTTATGTTGTGGACAAGGAGTTGTATCATAGGGTCAGCCTCGTTAAGGCGGTTACTCATCAGTTCGATTCCCCTTTCTCAGTCGAATGCTCGTGTGCACGGATGGCGGGTTGGCCATTGCATTTAAGACAGTTTGGCTTTGATAGGGTGGTTAGCCAATCTTGGTATCCCAACGTTCTATACCTCGTTTTCCGGGGGAGGACTGAATTTTCCGTGGACACAGTCGGGGTTTTCTTCTTCCTCAGCCCCGTTGCTGTGTAACTAAACCTGATCCGGTGTCGTTGGTTCCCTTGCGTACGAGGCTCCCCGGCTGATATTGTATCTCGGTTTTTTGCCGTTCTAGATGTCCCTTGTTTCAGCATGGAGTCTTCCATTCATCCCCACGCCCCCGTTCGCCTAGGCTGTTGGCAGTCTCTCGGTTCGCAGGTTGGGTTGCGGTCAGTTCAGTGCCGAGGCCTTCTCATTTGGCCTGAAGTCCTTCTCCAGGGACCCCTTTCGGCAGGTGTCGGTGGTGCCAGGCCCCCACGATCTCGAGGAGTCCGGATATTCTCTTTTCAGAGGTCGTACTTCGTCTGCTCCTTGCAGAGATACTCAGTTGGGTCAGGTCGCTAGGTCCCTCATCATCGAGCTGAAGTCACGAGTGATTCCTTCGGGTGGTTCAGATGCCTTCCGTCGCCTACGCATGAGGCTGTTGGCTCCGGCGGAGTCTTGGCAGGTTCCCGGCCCCCTCATCAGCTTGGTGGTCCTAGTGCCGGTTGTCGTTTCTCCATCCGGTCCCTACAAATGTTCCAGATGCAGGATATTTGGGGGGTTTTTCTTCCGCCCCTCCAGGGACGGTCGGTCGGGGTTGGGTTCCCGACAGTCCCATGGTCGTTGCAGATATAAGCTGGCGGGGGGGACGCGAGGCCGTCTCCTCCCGTCTCAATGGCTCCTTCTCCCCTCGGTCTTCAGGATGATTTGCGGGGGGGCAATTAAGTTTTAATGGACAATAGATTCCTTGAGAGTCATTTATCTGGCTTATGTGGGGTAGCTCACATGAAATAGTGATACACATGATTGAGGTGACCTAATATGTATGTAGGTTGCCTATTACTGATGGCACTAACATTAGCAGTGTATCTGCGGTATTCGTCATGGCGCTCTATTTATATGAGAATGGGTTTATAGTGACAATATTTGGCTAGTATTGTAGTGGTGGAGTTTGCAATTTGAGGGCCAGAACATGGCTCATTTGTTGTTTTGCCTATGGTAAAGGAAATGCAAGTATTTGGTAAATGCTTGCCAATTGCAAACTTAATAATTTTATTTGAATTATACTGCATCGAGAGCCTAGTTCCCGAATCATGCAGGCGGTTTGTTTACGACGCCCATCTTCCAGGTCTCTGGTACCGTCCTGGGTCTCGACCGGTGTTCTCAGGCCTTGGTCCGTGCTCCAGGTTGAGCCTATGTTGAGGGCCTCCCTTGGCTGGAGCCGGTCCTGCCGGTCTTCCTGCTGGCGTTGGCCCTGACCCGAGGCGGAGTACCTGGCGCACCTTGTTAGCATTAGGTCAGGGCTGGTAAGAGATGGGTGGTGGTCGGCCCTTCCGTCCAAGGGGGCTTTTTATTACTGGGAACCCAGTTTTTTGCCCAGCCGCCGGCCCGGGGTCACAAGACCCGGGCAATGGCCGCGTCTGGGCTTCCCTTCGTTAATGGTGCTGGCGATTCTCGCAGCAGGACATGATACGCTTGTTTTAGTCACTTGTCCATGCCCACGAGTTCCGGGCGATGGCCGACTCGTGGGCTCTCGTTAACGGAGCCCCTGTTGGGCGAGGTTCTACGGGCTCCTTGCTGGGCGTCGCCAAATGCGTTCGTCTCATGTTATCGGCGAGACGTGGTGGCCGGAGGCCCGGTCCTTGCTGAGGCGGTTCTGGCGGCTGGCCCTATGTAGATGTAGTCTGCGTTGTCCGACCCCTCCTCCAGTCAGTAA
>JBAMJV010011499.1:15000-26552 GCA_037951105.1 Echinarachnius parma | reverse complement strand
GTAACTTTGTTGACATGTGCAAAAAGTGATGAATGGCTGATGCAATGTATATTGTTGTTATCTCATATGTCCACAGGGTATTGTGTGAAAATTTCAAGTCAAATGGACATTGTATGGCCAAGTAATGAGCGAAAATGCAAAGTGATATTCAGTAACTCACTGCACTCACTTTGTACACGGAAGAAAAACTCGCCCGGAGTTTTTCTTATCTGAATACTTCAATCATACATATCTTTGTAACGAAAGGGAAATTTGAAAAACCGAAACCTGTCCCGTGATTTTATTGTTAATACGAATACAACAAGGTATAAGGGAACCGCTAGAATTAAAATTTAATTTTGAGGATTTGGACAATGTTACTAAGTCCCTTTAAACATGTAGTATTGGACATAGCTCAATGTTACCTAGTACTCATAATATAAGTTTTCTCTGTCAATTTCCTAAACTTTTTAAAATGAAATGATAAGTGCGGCTAGCTTCACGAAATTGAGCAGATCAGACATTTCGAAAGTGCCGTTTGAAATATATACTTCGTTTATCCGAGAATGCGATTTGGGCGATTACATGATAATTATAGTTGCGGGGAAGGAAAACGACTTTGCTTGGGCTTTATATATGTTTGTTTTTAATTCTAATACGGATTTTTAGGTTCCAGCTTGGACGGAGGCGAATTGTTCAGGGGTCGATACTGGTAGTCTGGACTGTGCGCAATACATCAAGTACCTTACCATCCCATCCAACACGACAGAAGATGGCGAGGTGGTCTATTCACAATGCGCAATGTACGATATGTCACCCCTAACGTTTGAAGAACGCGTTGAAATCGACCAATCAGAGAACCGCAGCGAGTTCGTGTTTGACGTCATACCATGTGACCGGGGTTGGGTGCACGACAGGGCGCGTGCGGAGTATAGCATCGTCCAAGAGGTATTATATAACACCCAAGTAAATGTTTTCGAAATGTTATCGGTTGAATACAAGCTACATTTAGTAAACATTATACATTCCCCAATCCCCAATAAAAAGTACTCACCCAATGGCCAAGACCATACGCAAGTTACACAACAAACTGAGATAATCTGTTCTCGCGCGAAGCGCGCAGCGAAAACTTAAAATGTATGTATATATTAGTTGTTGAACGTTAGAATTAACAAGTCTTAGCTCATACTTTTTCTTTTTTCTTTCCCACTCTTCTCCTTTTTTTTTTTTTTTGGGGGGGGGGGGGGGCAAAAACGCGTTTTACCCCCCCCCCCCCCCCTACACTTTTTGGATTGGGGGGGGGGGGGGGGGGGCGGCCGCCCCCCTGCCCTCCCCCCCACTTCCGGCGCCTATGGTGCTTGCTAACCAGGGTTGCCAACATTGCGAGGAAACTTTTGCATTTTTGGCAATCTGGTGCATACCTAAATAGGAAATTCGGGTTTAAGATTAACTGTATCTGGGAAAGCGTGTCATGATTTGATCGACCAGAGATGTTAAGTTTATTTTCACGAAGAAAACAAATAATTTACACACTAATATATATGCACCCCAACGCACACAAAATATTGTATTTAGTGTCATACACAGTTCCAACATATACCGCATTATGTATGAGTCCCGACATGCCCGATGGAGCGAAGCGACCAAGGGCCGCTGGGCAGAGCCAGAGGGGAGGGGAGGGTTTGGGAGGGGGTATCCCCCTCCACGGGGAAGATTTTGCATTTATATACTTGAAATGGTGCATTTGGTGCACGTTGGCGCAGCGAAAACTTAAAATGGATGTATAGATTAGTTGTTGAACGTTAAAATTAACAAGTCTTAGCTCATACTTTTTCTTTTTTCTTTCCCACTCTTCTCCTTTTGTCTTTTTTTTTTGCGGGGGGGGGGGGGGGGGGGCAAAAACGCGTTTTTGCCCCCCCCACTTTTTGGATTTTTTTTTTGGGGGGGGGGGCGGCCGACCCCTGCCCCCCCCCCCCCCCCCACTTCCGGCGCCTATGGTGTTTGCTAACCAGCAAACTTCACCATCTGAGAAGACATATATTTATTTGGTGCCTTTAGCAAATTGTGTAGCATTTACATTGTTAACAAGTAAGAATTTGTGTACAGTATTTCTCCATCAGTTAAATGCAGATGTAGACCATGGTTTACACAAACCTCTTATGTGAATTCCAGTCAATAGTATCTCTACCAGTCCTATCAATGCAAATAGCAAGTAACATAATACATCGAACTGAGGACCAAAGTGCCATTATTTATTACACTGTAAAAACATGTTTGTTTTTACTTCGAGCCTGTGCGTATTGCACCCCTTAACTTTACTAGTCTTGTCCATACTAGTTCCATGTTTATTTGAGTGACTTGTCGTCTGCCCCGATACAGAATCCACTAGGTTCGAAAGCTTTGCTCCATTTGACTTATAATTTATTGTATAAGCCGTTTATAGCGAATAAGCAGTTCTCAACTTGTTTTGGATATATTTTCTGATCTTCCTTTAGTTTGACCTGGTGTGTGATCGGAAGCGTCTTGTGAGTCTATCACAGTCGATATTCTTCATTGGTGTACTGCTCGGTTCCGTGATATTTGGCGATCTAGCCGACAGGTAAACAATTAATACGTACAATAACAATACCATTATTTACGTATTACAACAGAAGGGGTGGGGATTAAGAAGAAAATGTAGTACATCTAATTCAAGCCTTCACCCGTATAAATAAATAAAAATGGGATGTTTTTGCCAGAATATTACCGTTTTCGACAATCACCGGTGGGGAACCCACCTGCCACCCCCCACCCCACCCCCCCCCCCCCTCTCCCACACTCCCTCCCCCACACTCCCTCCCCTCCCACCTCCTCCGGGCCAACCCCCACAGACACACAAGCATAATTATTATGTATATGGATCGTATAAATGTATGTACCTCGTGCAGACCACGTGATATTGTACTAATTGGGTACTCGTGGAAATGATGCATAGTCATATCTATTTCACCATGATCATCAGATTCGGACGTAAAAAGATCCTCCTCATCGGCAACGTGTTCGTGGTGGTTTTCGGCGTCGCTGCAGCGTTCAGTCAATCATTCTGGTCATTTGCCATCCTACGGGTCTTCGTCGCCTCTGGTGCCTGGGGTCTTATTCTCACAGCATCAGTCTTAGGTTAGTTTTGATTTGATATACCTATAATGAAAATGCACAACGTATACTTAAAGGGGTAGTTCAGTTTTGGTATAGAGGGCGCTGCACGAAATAATGTTTTTTTTGTGAGATAATGAAAAAACTGACAAAATGACAGTCTAAACTTTATTTGATCAAAATCGGTTCAGAAACGGCTGAAATATCAATAAATATAAACCGATCGGAATAAAAAACTGCATGGAGCCCAGATTTATTCGATGATTAAAAAAAAAAAAAAAATGCTTACACTTTTTCAAACATTTTCAAAAGAGGTTTTTAAAATAGTTGTTGATGATCTCTCTATTTAATCATTATTTCAACAAAACATCACAAGCATACTTTTGTATGAAAAATGGTTGAAACCAATGTTTTAATGGCTCTTTTTGAATGATAACAGGCTTTTTACTTAGTCGTTTAGAATTTCCTATACCTTTCGAGCATGGTGGAGTTATAACTATTAGTTTGCAATGTTATTGTGCAGGTTTTGGTTACTAAAGCTCAGCCTTACCAAAACTGTACTACTCCTTTAAAGGGTTCTAGCACCATTGTTAAAATCCAGAAATCTTGGTTGTAACTCGTATGGTTCTCCTAACCCTAACCCTAATCCTTGTCGTATTCGTATTACCAATAGGAGCATGTAACAGGTTTCGGTTTTCAGATGTCCCTATCGTTAACAAGATATTTACGATCGAAGCGTTCTGATTTTTAATTATCCACTGGAAAGGTATAACTGTGTACAAAGTCAGGGCAGTGAGTTAGCGAATATCACCTTGCATTTTCGCACATTTCTCGATTATAACATCCATTCAACGTAAGATTTCCACACATTTTTAGATGACAGAAATACACATTTTATCAACCATTCATCACATTTTGCAAAACCAAGCATGGTGGCTTTAATAGCGGTTAGAGTGTCCGCCTCATGCACGGGAGGTCCCGGGTTCGAACCCAGACCGGGTCATACCATTAAAGACTTACAACAAAATGGTACCGTCAGCCTTCTAGCCAGGCGCTCGGCATTTATAGAATGGAGAAGGGAAAGTTAATCACACGAGTTACCAGAGGACTGGCCCCCTTCTGTAGCTATCGCTACATTTAGTAGACGTGTGGCCTAGGGCTAATGAATCGGAGATAGACGCCGCCTTATGTGCCAAAATTGGCACCGGAAGGACTTTAACTTTTAACTCATCACATTTTGCACATGTCAACAAAGTTACTAGATCCCACTAGTGGCCCTTTAGTATGAGTAGTGGTAGTAGTAGAAGAAGAAGAAGTAGTAGTAGTAATAATATTAGTAGTAGTAGTAGTAGTAGTAGTAGTAAGTAGTAGTAGTAGTAGTAGTAGTAGTAGTAGTAGTAGTAGTACTACTAGTAGTAGTAGTAGTAGTAGTAGTAGTAGTAGTAGTAGTAGTAGTAGTAGTAGTATTATTAGTAGTAGTAGTAGTAGTAGTAGTAGTAGTAGTAGTAGTAGTAGTAGTAGTAGTAGTAGTAGTAGTAGTAGTAGTAGTAGTAGTAGAAGTAGTAGAAGTAGTAGTAGAAGTAGTAATAGTAGTGGTGGTGGTGGTATATATATAGTATTAGTAGTAGTAGTAGTAGTAATAGTAGTAGGGGCGTCGATCACGGGGGGGGGGGGGGGGGGGGATGGGGGGGGGGGATATATCCCCCGCCAATATTTCAGGTGGGGGGGATGGCCTGTATTATCATCCCCCCCAATATTTGGGGTTCAAAAATATATAATAACATTAAAAGTAAGGAGCATTGCCCCCTCTCATGAATGGAAGTTGTTACTATAGTCTTCTTTAAACCACTTTTTGATAATGCTAAACTGCCCAAATCCAAAATATTCCGGGGCTGCGCCCCTGGAACCCCCATTAAGGTTATCTGACCCAGTACCAGCCATGTACTCATTAAATAGTTTTATTCAGGACTTCTCTCTTGGCAAACTTTCAGGCGATCCTGGCCCACTGTGCGTTTGCGCTTCGCTCACTAAAATTGAGCTAACTATTCAATATTTAATTGTATTTCTGGATATTACAACTCCCAAAGCTTCCGGGGGCTTCGCCACCTGGACCCCCAATAGGCTTTCCAATGTGGGTATCCCTTGACTTATTCTATTCAGGGTTCCATCAGAATGCTTGCAATATATGTATCTATCAGGCTAAAATTTAATATTGGACAAAGCCCAGCTCATAACATGATGCTTGCAATGTGCACTTAATAATCTTCCAATTTCTAAACAGCTGAATTCTAAAGCTTTGCCCCCCCCCCCCCCCCCCCTCAGTCATAAAAACCCGGGCACGCTGCTGGGTTGTCGCTTCGCTCCCTCGCCAGAGATGGTCAAAATGACGAATCATCCCCCCCAATGGCGAGAAGAAATCGACGCCCTTGGTATTAGTAGTAGTAGTAGTAGTAGTAGTAGTAGTAGTAGTAGTAGTAGTAGTAGTAGTAGTAGTAGTAGTAGTAGTAGTAGTAGTAGTAGTAGTAGTAGTAGTAGTAGTAGTAGAAGTAGTAGTAGTAGTAGTAGTAGTACATTTATAATAGAAATTTGATATAAATATTTTTTTTATAGTTAATATTTACCATTTGTTCATACATGTAACAACGATGTGTTTCTTAAATAAATACACAGGTACAGAGTTTGTCGGTCCGTCCAAACGTGCGTTCGTTGGTCTGTCCTTCTCGGTCGCTTTTGCAGTGGGATATCTGATGCTGACATTGTACGCCTACTTCATAAGGAACTGGCGCCACCTACAGCTTGTCCTTAATCTCACGTTTGTCATCTACTTTATATTCTTCATGTGAGTGCATCAACATATTTGGTGGAAATGGTTCGCATAACAAAAAAAGTGGAGTAAAACCACTTTTTTCAACCACAAATTAATGCAATGAGTACAAAATAGTAAAGCAAGTTGTAATCATATGGCAGGCGAAAAAAACGATTTCCGAACACGATTACAAAAAAAAGTTAATTGGAGAAAACATAAAACACACCATTGTCTCTCTATATTAACAGCTTTATACTATAGAAAGGAATCTACCTAACCAATAATGCCCATCATGGTCTAATTTTCCTTCGTGAAAAATTCCCGATATTATGAATCCAGTCGTGTTATTAACTTATTCCCATGTTCTACTGGGAAGTAGCCATTCCCTTTTTTCTGCGCCATGAACCTGACACACACGATAAGAATCTAATTAAAGCTAAAAGGATCAGCCAAATTGATGCACCTTTTTTTACATTGCTTCCCTCTCTCTTAATTTACTCACACCTCTTTTTTGATAACATGTCCCATATCTATTCTGTCAGATTGTTCCCCGAATCAATCCGCTGGCAATTATCAAAGAAACGGTATAAAGAGGCTCAGGAAACGATTGAGAAAGTGGCGCGAATCAACAAGGTCAAACTTCCGGAAAGGTTCATGGATCTAGTTATCGAAGACCCGTCTCAGAAGGTATAGCAAGACCAACATATTCAAGCCAAACTCTTATTAAAAAAGGAACACAATTAAGATACCTTCATCCAATAACAAAATTAAACAACACTATGTATATTACCCAAAGAAGCTTAATTTTTCATGTTGTTTATCATGACAATTTAACCCAAGTGTATATCGTACCAAGGAAAACGAAATCATGATTTCTTTAGAGTATTGTATTGTTATATACTCTGATTCAATAATATGATAATGATATGAATTTGTTCAATAATGTCGGATATTTGCTATAAATTAGAATACATGATGTCTGAATGAAGATCAAGGTTCTTCGTCGTTTAATTTCACAAATATATAAATACATGCCGTCATGGGCATATAGTGGGCATACTCATTTGGGAGCACCTTCTAATTGTATTCAGCTTTTGCCCCCAATGCCCCTTTCCCTTCGCCGTTTCTGTTACGATCATTAAAACATGTAGGCATAATCACATAACAACAATTCGTAAATCATGTAAAACTAGTTGTATGTATTGTTAATCACTTTTTAGTCAGACGAGGGGAGCGACAGTGGCATGAACATCACCCATCTGTTCCGCACTCCTGTTATCCGCACACGTCTCTTCGTCCTGATCCTTGTTTGGTAAGATTTGTATGCATTTTCTTTTTTCTGGTTTGAAATTTAGATTATAACTCAGAACTTCGTTTGGTAGAATACAGTGGCGTGGCTACAAAATAATTTGACAAACATTACATATCATAAGGGAAAACAATTATTCTCTAAAAAGAAATATAAAGAGTGTGGCACCAATAATTCGCGTGCCCCCCCTCCCCCCCCCCCCCCCCCCCCATTACTTCGACCACGCTACGGCACTGAACATGCTGAATCTAACATTTAAATATGCCTTAGTCTCCTTATATAATTCATATTATACAGTCCCAAGTCGTATAGTATGTATCTAAAGCATGATGAATATGAATGAACCATTACGTATAATAAACTTTTTTTGTTTTATATCAATTGAGTGGTCTAGGTGTACATACGCACGGTATGTTGTTAATCAAGAATATTTGTATGTTTGTTTTACTTACCACAATAATATAGCTTCTGTCGTGTCTTTCTTTGTCCAGGATGACCAACAATTTGGTGTACTACGGACTGCAACTGAGCACCGGAAGTCTCGGCGTCAACATCTATCTCGGTTTTCTCATCTCAGGCATCGTGGAAATCGCTGCCGTGCTCGTCTGCATTCCAGCCAGCGATATGTTTGGACGCAAGATAGGGGTAATTGGCTGCTTTCTCATAGCGGGCCTTGCCAGCTTCATCGTCATATTCTTGTGTAAGTTTGGTATTCAAAAAGAAAGAAAAAATATATCGATTTGTGTTTCTTCAGTTTAAAAGAGATTTTTAAAACCTAGGATAAATTCCCGCCTTCAGTAAATTTACTCCGATGAAGCTTAACTATATATATAACAGGGAATTATTTATGACTTATTATCATGTCCGATTTGCCAACTACATGCACTGTACAACTATACATGTCAACTGGCCCCAGTCTACATGATCTACACGCTTCTGCTATCACATGTTCCAAAGTGTCCGTAACCAGTTTTACGGAATTGACTCAGTGTTTCATTAATACATTTTTTGGTTTAAACAAACTGAAACTGAAATGTAGCACTATAATATGTATCTATGATTTACAGGGGCACTTTTAGGAATTTCTGGGGCAAAATCGCAACAAGACAGGTTACTCTCTTCTGATAAATCTGGACATACCAGCTCTAGACTCCTACCCACCCATATATACACGCACATACAAACATACACAGACATACACAGACACACACTTTTTTTTTTTTTTTTTAAGTGATTTTTATTCCTCCAAATTAATACATTTACAATTGAATATACATAAACAAAATATGTCCAATGTGAACATCTTAAACAGAGAATACAACAAATTACAATTATAATGAAAGAAAGTATAAATAATTACCTTGCATACATAAACAATTACAAATCTTACATCACATAATTATAAACTACAGACGAATAATGATAATTGGAGGTTTTTAAGCTATGATAAAAAGAAGAAAACAAAAAACAAAAACAAACAAACAAACCCCCTCTACCCCCTACCCCCCCCCACCCCCCCCCCCCCCTGCACACTCACTCGCTCACACCTGGTCGGTAATCTGCTCAGATTCCTTTAGAAATGATTTTTTACAAAATACGTAATTATCAATACTTTTAAATATGACAGGCTCACGGGAGAAATATCGTTTTATTTTAAACTGCCTTACAAATTAAATCTTATTATAATTTAACTGTTTCCCATTTTTGTAAGTGTAGCCCTAATTTCCCCATTTTAATTGCTATTTTCTCTTCTTGATCCTTATAATCTAATAAGAGTTTCTGTATTTTATCAATGGTTGGTAGTACACCCTCTTTTCTAAATACAAATAAAATATATTTTACCATAAAAATTATAGTATTACACATTTTTATTCTATTTGAATTACCCGACAATCCAACAAATATATCTCGCCAATTTAAGTCCTTCAATTCATCTAACTCATAACGTTGTATCAAAGCTTGCCATATCAATTTTACACTTAAACAAAACAAAAATATATGTGAATATGTTTCCTTTTCCTGTTTACAGTACGAACATAAATTATCTTCAACAAATCCAAATCTAAATAAATGTTCTTTAGTATAAATTGCCCCATGCAGCAACTTAAATTGAAACTCTCTCTGCTTCCCTATCATTAATGTTATTCGTGGTCTAAAAAAACATTCACTTAATTCTTTATCTATATAATTATAATTATTTTGTCCATCCCTTATTTGTAAATCATATGACTTTTGCAATTCTTGAATAAAGTAATCATATATTTTTCTTGATGGTACATCCTTAAAACTTAATGTTTTTTCCAAAATATGTAAGTTTATATTATAATTAATTAAATCTACCTCACAAAATTGTATCAAACCTAGCTCATTTTTCCAATCTCTCGGAATCGCATGATATATATCAATTATTGTAAGCAAATTCTCACCTGTCATACCATGGTTCAAAAAATATGCAACGGGTTTAACTTGTCCATTATCAATAATATGATTCAACATAACGATCCCTCGTTCGAATAACTCTTGATCAAATACCATCTTATTTTTTTTAATACATATGTTCCTATTATTAAAAATAATTGGATTCATACAACCATTAGCATGCCTTAAATTATCAATCTCTTTCCAAGCTTTCAACATTTCCAAATAATAAAGTGGAATCTTCAAACTAAACTTCATCTTTTGCATTTCATAATCACATAAAAAAATTAGCCTTCCTCCCACTGAACTCAAGCAATAATCAAAAAATAACTTCCATCCCAAATTTCTTTCTCCATATAATAATCGTTTCACCCACATTATCCGCTGCGTTCTAACAAATAATTCAAAATTAATCATTTTTACTCCACCATAATTATAATTTTGATACATAATCTTTCTTTTTATACGATCTTTTCCTCCCCATATAAAATCAAACGATATTTTCTCCACTTCTATATAAACCCATAGGGAACAACAAGGAGAGATGAAACATAATTCAACTTTGTTAATGCATACGTTTTCAATAAATAAATTTTACCCATAATAGTCAAATCCCGTTGTTTCCACCAACCTAAAAGCTTTTTAATTTTACTTAATATTTCTTTATAGTTTAGATCGTCTTTTAATCTAAAATCGACCGAAAAATTAACACCTACAATTTTTACTTCCTTAACAAATTTTCCAAATAAAGGCCCATCTGGTTTCCCAGTTTCCTCACCCATATACATAAAATGTGTCTTTTCCTTATTAACTTTCAAGCCACTTACTTTTTCAAATTCTTCAAATATATATTGCAACCTTCTTATAGAGTCTATATCTTTCAAAAAAATTGTCATATCATCTGCATACAATACTTGTCTTATTTCATGCTTCCCAAAATGTATCCCTTTAATTATTTTATCCCTCCTTACTTCATGTGCCAATAATTCTATTGCAACCAAAAACAAATATGGCGACAATGGATCACCTTGTCTGACCCCCCTTTCTATATTAAAATAACCAGTAGAATTCCCCCCATTCATAATACAACTACTTATACCATTATATAATATTTTCACCCAAGAACAAAATGAATCACCAAAACCAAACAATTTTAACACTTTCAATAAATATTGATGGGATACAGAGTCAAAAGCTTTTTCAAAATCTACCGCAACCAGAAACCCCTGTCCTTGCTCCAAATGTTTAGAATAAAATAATATATCCCCTATTAATCGAACCGCTTCCCCAATATTCCTGTCTTTTATATATCCCACCTGATCAAAATGAATTATTTCAATTAAAACCTTTTTAATCCTAGTTGCTAAAACCTTCGATAATATTTTGTAATCTACATTTAACAGCGTAATGGGTCTATAATTTTTAATATGCGTCGCATCTTTTCCCTCTTTCTCTATCAATGTTATAGTCCCTTGTTTTTGAGATACCGTCAATTCCCCCCTTACAAATGTTTCATTTAATACTTCTACCAACAAATCCCCTAATATGGGCCAAAATGTTTCATAAAATTCCACCGTAAAACCATCATTTCCAGGGGATTTATTCCATTTCATTTCTTTCAAAACTTTAAAACACTCATCTTTCGTCATTTTACCTTCACATAATTCTTTATTCTGTTCATTTAACTTTAAAATATCATCAAAAAATAAACCATTATTTTGACCACTATTATTCCTCAAAGAATATAATTTTTCATAAAATTTCTTTATCTCTTTTAAAATGTCATTTTTATCTCTAGTAATTTCTCCATTTTCCTTATACACTTCTCTAATGACACTTTTCCTCTTATTTACTTTTAACAATTGTTCAAAATACTGAATATTATTTTCCCCTTCTTCAAACCAAGCT
>JBAMJV010011499.1:0-12500 GCA_037951105.1 Echinarachnius parma | reverse complement strand
CCAATCAGGTAAGGTGGACCAAATGAAGAGCTTAATTCCATAAGGCGCTAAATCCACTTATTCCAAAATGGGTTTCTTTGTCCAACTTTGTACACATGCCTATGGGACGATACAAATGGAACGTTCCATATTTTGATTGTTGAATTTTGTATAAAATTTGTTCTTAAATCTGGATTTCAGATAGCTACGTAGCTTATGGCGGTACTGATATGGTTAACTCATATTTATGGAAAGTGGATTTAGGCGCCTTTTTTGAACTAAGCTAATCAAATATGAACCTAAATACTGTACAATTATAAAAAAAATATCTAATTTTTGAAAGTTTATTTTGCAAACCAAAATGGATTGAAGTCGTTCCTTAAATTAAAATCCTACCTTATAGTTTAGGCATTTTTAAATTTATGTATTTATTGTATTTTTTTAAACAATTTTTTATTTTTTTTTTTTAGGGGGGGGGGGGGGGGGGCGTTCCCAATGATGATTTTTTAGATTTTAAGAATTTGTTAGTCCTTCTTTTTATCTTTTATAGTCATAATTTGCATATGATATCATTTATCTTTGGTTGCTGGTTCAATTTCCGTGTTTCTTGCATACCTCACCTGCCCAGCTCAATATAATTATTTGCATATATTTTATATCCAAAATCTTGGGACAATAACGTAATCTCCGCCATCTTTTGAAAAATACTAATCCCACAAATTATACGTCTAATTTGAATGAGTTTAAATAAGCTACAGAGAGCCGATGGTCTTACCCTTAAAACTCGTTCTCTTCTCTTATCTTTACCTGCCACTCTATCCTCTATACTCTAATTTATTTCTGCATGCACACCTCCTCCATTGTATCCCCCCATTCTTTTGTTCTTGTTCACTCCAGCATGTTGCTGGTCGCACTTTCCTCCTACCTGTGTATGTTTATAACTCTATGTTTAGTTCAGTTACTGTCATTCGTTCGCCTGAAGAAGAATCTGCCAGATTTGATAGCTCGCGGCTCCATTGATTTACATTAATTCTTTTAGTACAACATTATATTTAATATTGCTCTATATACTACAGTATTAACTTTATTAATATTAGTACGTTTACATGTGTTTGTTTTACTTTGATTTAAATCTTGTTTTTAGAGATGTGGAAATAAAAAGAAATTGAGTACACATTGAAAATAGTATGTATTAAAATATTGTTTAGTTGTTCAAATGTTTGTCTGTTCTAGATTGTTTTTGTTTGTTGTTCAGTTAATCCTTACATAATCTAAATTATTTGATTGTAAACAAAACTAATATCAGTTCACCAACTGCTCCGTTTTGTAATGTATTTGTATTTTGTATGTATCAGTAAATTAAATATTGTAAAAAAAAATCATGCAGGAATGTCAGTATGGGTGTATGCTCCATGGCATCTCGACTCGTTGCTATAGCAACCCCTCTCATCCTCCTTCTGGCCGATCAGTGGACACCTGCGCCTCTCGTAGTTCAGACTGTGATGGCGCTCGTCACAGCCGCCCTGTGCCTGATCCTCCCTGAGACACGAGGCGAGAAGCTTCCAGAAACCATCGAAGATGGCGAGAATTTGGGAAGGTAAATTGTAATAATTAATCCAAAGTTTGACGCACACCTAACCCACTACATTTAAACAATTTTGTTCGTGGTTATTTTCTAACTAAAGGCGTTCAATTCCATCGATTGTTTATTTAAATTTTGTCTTTAAATTTCAATGTTTGAATACGTTCGTATTTACTCCTTGTAATATTAATTGCAAATTTATTTTCATTTATCCGATCAAACCATGTTACGGTTTTGTCAATAATGGATTCAAACAGCCGGTCAAAGTAAATTATTGAAATATTCTTTAAACAAGGTGCATTATGTTGTGACCTAGGCATTACAATCCGTATGTGTTTGACTAATGAATATTATGTATACCTTCTTTTCTTTATTTTCTTATAGGAATCAGAAAATGTGTCCGGCCTTCATTCCATTTAGAAGACAGGTAGAAGAAACCAGCACGACTAAACCTACTGCAGAAGAATTGGCAACTATCTGTGATTTTACTCAGGAGACTTAAAGCCAAATGACAGTATTGGGAAACGCCCCACACAAAAATAATGAAAGTATACGCTTTTATCACCGACTATGTGAAAGAATATATACATTTATTTACTAATAAAGGGATTATACAAATTTGGCCACGAAAACGCCTATGAATTGATTTATTTGTAGAAAAAATCTGTGCACAGATCGATATCGCGGACGGTTGTAATTTGAAATGTTCGTTCGCATATTACATGCAAAGCATACGCAAACGTCGCCGCGCGTGGCAAATCGTTTAGCCGATCGGCTATATACAAGACTCGCGGTCGAGGAGGCCCGGGCGATAAATGCTGTGATTTTTCGCTCAATCTAATCAGCGTCGCATATATTTGTCCTTATTTGTCCGCATTTTACGATGTTATCGTTCAAATTGTACCACATTAGCCCTCTTTTATACTCTTTCGACCACGTTGATCAATTTGTTTGGCCAGTTGATATGAGTAGATTTCCGTAATTTGTCCAATACTGTTCTAAATATGGCTTTAGGTTATTTCTCAGGACACACTTAAAGGGATAGTTGAGTTCTGGTAAGGAGAGTACAGTTTTAGTGAAACTGAATTTTAGTAACCAAATTCTGCATCATAACATTACAAACTAATAGTTATAACTAGAAAGGAACACAAAATTACAAATGACGTAGTAAAGATCATGTTATCATTCAAAAAGAGCCGTTAAAACGTAAGAGGGCGCTCTCTAAACACTCATCGGTTTCAACCATTTTGAATAAAATATTGTGCATGCGATGCTTTGTTGAAATAGTGATTAGATAGAGAAATAACCAACAACTATTTAAATACCTATTTTGTGACTTTTTTGAAAAGAGGAAGCATTTTTTTGAATTTTTAACGGCTGGTTCAAAATTCTCTAATAAACCCGGGGCCCGGGTTTATTACAAATTGTTATATTTATGGATATTTCAGCCGTTTCTGAACCGATTTTGATCAAACAAAGATGATTTTATTGTTTAAATATTATGCTCTTTCGAATTTTACACTCAGTTTTTCATTACCTCACAAACCAATTAAGTAGTCTAGCGCCCTCTCTACCAAAACTCAACTTTCCCTTTAAAGGGATGCCTGTAAAGTGTCAGATATTGCACAAAATGACATTTGAGACTTCAATCCTATATCAATATCATTGTAAAATACAATTGAAAGATTTGTGAAAGTTTGAAAGAAAACGAACACTGTTTACCTAGTGAAAAAAACGAATATTGAGTTCATATTATATCACCGAATACTGATGGCCTGCCGTAGATTTGTCGCAGTAATAATCATCCGTTTGCGATATCCGCACCCGTGTATGTTTACAGAATTCGGTACAGAATTCGGTACAGAATTCATGGAATTTGCGCGCGCTCGGCTCAAAGTTCAGTCGGGTCGGGAAGGTTTCCCACGCGCGCTGGCCGGACGTGTTCAGCTACGGCAATTGTACTTTTTATCAAAAGCGTTGCTAACGCTTTTAAAATAATGATTTTCAATGATAATTATCATCATACTTATAAAGGGACATTTAAAAAAATCTAACCCGATTTTATTCTTCTCTTACCATAAGCTCCAAGTATTTTTCGTGGAGACACTTTACAGGCATCATTTTAAAGGACAATGGAACCCGGAGAAATCGTTGTATGCACTATAAGACACTAAATAGGATGAATAGTCTCTGAAAGTTTGAGCACAATCGGTCAAGAAAAGGGACAACTATATGGCTGTTTGGAAATAGCCATTTGTTTCTACGAGTGAATCAAACTAGCAACGCACTCTGGCATGTCTGGATAAGTTATGGACAACTCCTCAGAAGTTTTCACCACAACATTTCAATTCTTGTCAATGTTTTCAAAATATATGTTAACCCTTCGTTTAAGGTCAACATACGTTTTTGTAGAATACAATTATACACAGTATGTCATGAGCTTAGGGAACGAAATAAAGAGACTATGAAGACAACTTTAAGAATGGGAAAATTTGTGTACAAAACATATGGGGAGTAGTCCACAAACGTATCAGAGTTGCCAATTTGAGTCCCCCATATGAACAAAATGTTCATCTGTTTTCTTGTTTCTTCCTCATTATTCCTCATAATCTGTTCAAGTCTATGAAAGCAACAGTTTGCTTGGGTTTCATTGTTCTTTAAAGGGACTTAGTAATTGTCCAAATCCTCAAAATCCAATTGGCATTCTAGCGGTTCCCTCAAACCTATTCGTATTAACAATAAAAGCATGGGACAGGTTTCGGTTTTTCAAATTTCCCTTTCGTTAAGAAGATATTTACGATTGAAGTGTTAGATGTTAGATTATACACTGGACCGCGAAAACCGTGTACAAAGTGAGTGCAATGAGTTAGTGAATATCACTTTGCATTTTTGGTCATTACTCGGCCATATAACGTCCATTTAACTTGAAATTTCACACAACACCCAGTGGACATATCAGATAACAACAATATACATTGTATCAACCACTCATCACTTTTTGCACATGTCAACAAAGTTACTAGACCCCTATAACTGAGGTGGGACACGTAATTATTTTCTCAGGAGACTTAATTCAGGACATGGGGACGTGTTTAACCATCTGTGTGCTTTTAAGTGCGGATCTTCACATGCGGATGCCCAGCGTGCCGACTGCCGCATATGTTCATATAATATTTGTATAAACGTATACCGTATACCAATATCGTATACCGCATAAGTAGGTCCCATTTAACCTGCACACCGTATTCTTCATATTATACACGGATATGATCATGAAAATAACAAACTCAAATAAGATTTACCACTGCTTAAAGGGATCTAGTAACATTGTCCAAATCCATTTAATAGTAATCAAAGATCTAGTGGTTATCTCATACCAGGCATTTATAAGCGCTTTACATTATTTCTTCTTAAGACTTTGAATTCAAAGGAACAAGGATATAATTATACCTCGATTTCATTCAAATTAGGGTTATGACTTTGAGTATGGTCATGGTTAAGGCAAAATGGTTCTATTGTCAGGTTTTGTTTAGGGTTGGACATATTTGTTGGTTTATGGATATTTCCAGCAATTGCCACCGGATTAAATGTCATTAAACTGTTTGTTTGTACCTTTGATGTATGCTTATGTAAACAATTGTGTTTGTTGTTTTACTTTGAATTTGGATTTTTTGTTTGCATCAAAATAAAATAGTAAATTCTTGTGTATTGACTGATGATTGATTAATTGATTGAAGATTGATTGATTTACTGATTGATTGATTGATTGGTTGAAATGATGTTTGGTTGATGGATGGATGGATGGATGGATTGATTGATTGATTGATTGATTGATTGATTGATTGATTGGTTGGTTGATTTATTGAATGATGTTCGGTTTAAAGGATTGGTGATTGATTGATTGATTGATCTCTTACACCTGGGTAGAGTGTAGAAATGCGACACTTATACTCAATACCCTTCTATTATAAATATATGTATCGTGGATATATATTTGGTATCATTTTAGTAAGTTCAAAGACATATCACCCTGTTACATTTTAGAAATACGTGTGTGTGGGTGTGTGTATTGTGAATAAAGATGGTAAATGCGTGTTCATCACACAACGTAAAACTATTTATATTTAGCTACAAGGAAGCAAGGTTGACGAAAATAAAACAAGACAGAAAGTGAATTCCCTTTTCGTAATTTTAATGAGTTATAAATAAATACAGCAAGTGTGGTTGAGCATGAAATGCATTGATCAGAATAAAATGACATGAATAAATAAGTATTGAATATTGCACAAAGTTACATGGTATAAATTGGCCAATATATACGATGACAAGAATAAATGTATGACACGACATAAATAAATGCGGGTGAATAAATTCTTACAGAGATGTTGGTTGAGTCCGAAAAGAATGTCTGATCATGTTGTGAGAAACGGAGTACGAGAAAGGGGCTCACGCGATGGCGAATGCGGAGGCTTGAATGCGGACGACTTCGATGATGTGGCTGAAGAGCCGAGAAGTACGTCGACGCGGAACGCGACTTCGAAGACGATGTTGAAGCTCGCGGATGACGCTAGTTGAAGATGATGTTGAAGCTCGCGGTCGAGAAGAGAAGAGATGATTAGAAGTGGCGCATGGCAAGGAGACGGTGAATCGCTCAACTAGTCGATGGCCAATGGTGAAGATGAAGAGAAAGCAGAAATCAAAGCCGGAGTTGAAGTGGAGCAGTGAGTCGCTCGTTGAAGATGAGCCGACTTTGAGGATTATTCAGACAGCTACGGTGGATCGAGCTGGTGTGGGTGTAGTATGCCGGAGCTACCAGGCGATGTTGCTGGCAGCTCCCAGCGGAGAATCAGGCCATGTACTAGTATACAAATGATGCGCAGGTATGAGTGGGTCGGTAGGAATTGTTTGCACAAGGTAACTATGGAACTGTTAAACCCACGAGGCGAAGCCGAGTGGGTTTAGACTAATTTCCATAGTTACCGCGTGCAAACAATTCCACCGACCCACGAAATAAACTTGCGCATCATCTGTTTTATAGAATGGGCATTGTTACGCCCCCCAAATAGTCAAACAATTAAAAATTAGAAAAATTACCGGATGCATGAAATAATTTTACCGGACGCATGAAATTTTTAACCGGACGCATGATTTTTTTACCGGACGCATGAAATTTTTAACCGGACGCATGACATTTTTACCGGACGCATGAAATTTTTACCGGACGCATGATTTTTTTACCGGACGCATGACTTTTCATGCATCCAGTACAATTAATTGTCTGCACAAATTTTGCTCTCAACCAATCAGATTGCAGCGATTTATCAACCCATTCTATAATAGGTGATGATATTTGCTTTCCAATGGGAGACTACCAGCCCGCTGGAGACGGCAGGACGTGTCATGCAAAGGGTGCATGTGACACGGTGAAGAAATTTACTCGAACCGGAGAGAGAGTGAATGAGCGTGTGGACTCTACGAGAGATGGAATCGGAGTCATTGATCTCGGTGAAAACATGTGCGAATCGGAGTGCGCGGCTGGATAAATGACGGTGCGTGAATGGTTGATTAAGCGCACATGTGCAGAATATATGAATAAATGAATATGGATGGAACACGTGGTGGAAAATAACATGGAAAGTACTGAAGGTGATAAACTAGAAATAACCGGTTAAATAAATGTAGGTCGGGGTTAAGAGACAAGTGATAATGCGAATGTATGAGTCGCTACAACATCACAAATCTCATGTTTGTGCTTGACCAACATAATATTTGTTTTGTGAGCATTAAAGTACACAAAAAGAAGACTAATGAAAGATCTGCAATTTCTAGACTAATTAAATGATCATACCGATCCTGTTTTAATAACAATTCTATTGTGGCAATAAACAGACATGGACGTAAGGTAAACATGCACACAAATACGTAAACGAGGACAAGAAACGGGGCGAAAACTACCTCAAAAGATCGATCGAGACGGAAAAAAGGGGAACATATACATCACGCGGAAGCACGTATATACAAACAATATTGAGCCATATTTTGTTGCCGGTGCGAGGTAGAATCCTGAGAAAATTTTTGATCATAACGTATTACAATAATTCATCGTTCATTTACATCGTTTGATTCGTGTTAATTTTTTACTTCATGTATATCGATATGACATTAATCCATTTAGAACAAAAATTATTTAAAAAAAGAAATCCGAGTATTAGCTTGTGCGTCAATTTGTGTTTACTTCAATTGTGATATTTTAACTTGAATGTGACGCTCTAAATATATCACACTTGTCATTCTACCATGCTCTATGAGCCCTTAGTGCTCGTATTTCTTATTATTTCCCGAGTATAGTATCGTAATGTAATTTTAAAATTCATGTTTTCACATGTTTTGTCTTCACCAAAATCAAATATGCTTCATGCAATTCAATCAATATATCAATCATATAACAGGCGCATGATTTACACTCAATAATTATATATTACTTTCTCAAATAAACAATGCTCACCATTCATTTAATAAAGAAATACAAACAGAGAGTAATGAAATTGTCTAGATAGGTACAACTGTCAAAACAATTTTTTAAAAGTATATAAGTACTCCCATATCTATAGCGAGGTTTGCCATATAGATTTGAGCAGGGATGAATGACAATTCATTGTACGTCAATTGGTACACTAGAGATGAATGCAGACTCGTGTATAATAATTATTATACACACTAAGAAAAAATGGTTGATAAATGGTGCAAAGTAACGAAAAAAGGTGCAGACTCGGCATAGGATTAAAGTTGCACCATTTTATGCACCTTTTAGGGTGCATTTTGCTAAGGGGCAAAGTCGCACCTTTCTTAGTCTTGTTCCTAAACCATGGTCCTAACTGCACGCATGGTTTTATGTACTCCTCTGTTAATACAAGATTCGTACACTCTATGTCAATCATCAAATATATCACGCACTATTATGAATGTATACCCTTATGGTTTTGAATGAATATGTGCCAATTTTATTTTAATATAATCTTGAACAGAATTAGATGGGTCTGTACAAACATATTAATGACAACTACGGCCACAACAAGGCTATCAAACAATTACAGGGTCCGAGAGAAACAATTCACTCACGGAGAGAAAACACATGTATTTTGTGTTTAAATGCAAAATTTTTGATTTACAGCACTACTCTATTGGTTCTTGCGTGAAATAATAGCTCATCATGCATGCAGGGATTTGAAAACAGAGTAATTGGCAGGAACGTAATATGAAAATAGTTCTTCTTCACACGTAGATTCACTACAGCCCCTTTGATTGGTCATTTGCTTGATAAGCTACCAAGCGAGAATCAAACAAGGTGCAAAGTAACGGCGAAAGGTGCAGACTTGGTAAAGGAGTAACATTGCACCATTTTGTGCACCTATTTAGGTGATTTTTTGCTAAAGTACAAAGACCCACTATTCTTGGTCTTGTTCCTGTACAACGGTCCTACTGCACACGTAGTTTTCTGAGATAAATACCATTGATAAACTCTATGCCAACATCAAAAGTATTGTGCACCATAATGAGTGTATAAGTTTATGGTTTTATAATGAACATGTGTCAACTGTCTTTTTATATTAACTTGAAATTATTGAAATTGGTCTGAAAATAAATGACAACTACGGCCACGGCAAGCCAGTCAGCCAATTACAAGGTCCGAGAGAAATAATCAACTCACAGAGAGACAAAATATGCATTTAGTGTTTTAATGCAAAATGTTTAATATCCATCACTACTCTATGATTCTTTTGTAAAATAATAGCTTATTATGCATGAAGGAAATAAAGAATTATGAGAATAATTATAATTTAAAAATAGTTTCGTTACAGCCCCTCTGATTGGTAATTTGTTTTGCCAAGATATCGCACGTTATTCACACAAAGAAAGACATTAATCGGAAGGTGCAGACTTGACAATGATGCAGAGTATACAGTATAACCGGAGTAATAATAAAATAATGCGACATCATTAATTCGATGATCTAAAGACCAGTTTATGCGTAGCCTATCATCAATGGTTGCTCATGGCAATTTGAAAAGCTTTTCAGGTTTTTCCGACTCAGCAACAGCTGATTTGTGTACGATTAGTATACGTATTGAATCGCATTTATATCAATTGAATAGTATGACTCCAGGTTAAAACAGCGTATTATTTTGTTGTTGGCATTGAATACAAATAAAACCGCACGATTTGCAGTAATTTGTAACAGGTTCATGAATATTCATGTGCTAGTTTGTGCTTTTGCAAAACGAACATTTAATCTGTTCATAATCTCTTATTTTGTGAAATAATTATCAGAATGCATTTGTAATTTAATTTAGTAACAATTAATTATCAGTGGACTCTTGTGAACCATTTTGGGTGGAAATGAATTAAGGCGATACGGTTTTAACGTCTGTGTTTAATTACTAACCACTAAAAAACATACACCGTGTTGTAACCTGCATATAAGCTAAACGTGAACAAGGACCGATGGTTAGGAATGATAGGTATACGCTTAGGGCAAAGTATGTATAGGTTATATCATAGGTTAATAGGACTAGGAGGATGCACTCGCAGGAAAGGGGTGTTCAACTTTTAACCATTTTTGGTGCATCTTTACACTTAACTCAAAGGTGCAACGTTGCACCACACTGGTGCAACTGTGCACCTTTAACTTATATTTACACTTACACTTAAATTTACACTTACACGTATCTTTTTTTAGGTGCAACTCTGCACCTGTTCCTAAATATACAATATTGCACCCTCAAGGTGCAAACGGTGAAGGATTAAATCTGAACCAAAAGGTGAACTTTTGCACTTATATAGGTGCTCCCAGTGTGGCAACGGTTTATACCTATATAGGTGTAAGATTGACCCATTTTTTCTTAGTGTGTACGTCACTTTGCAGAGATGCATGTATGAGGATTCATGGATAATATTTTACGTCAATATGTACATAAATGAATGAGGATTAATGTATAATGTTATCTGACTTCGTCAAATACGAGTCATTGATTGGCTAGCCTCAGTCAGGTGATGTTAACATTATCATATTATATCCCACGGCAGAGCCGCGATATATCGATAGAGAAGAATGTTCGTGCAGACCTATGGCAAACAATGAAAGCGATGGTATTGATTGCAGGTGTTATATTACATGTTGCAAGGGATTATGACGTCACAATGACTTGTCAACATTTCACTTCGAAAATCCACAGTTTATAATCATATAACATAATAGATGTTAACTTTGTTGTCGGGAAAAATCATGGCATGTTCCCTTCGGGATTTGAAATGCTATTTCGTGAAGACAATAAGTCCCTCAACTACGTCTCGGGACGATAATTTTCCCTTTGTAGCATTTCAAATCCATCGGAGAAAAACATTCCGTGATATTCCCTCCACCACCAGTTAACATCTGTATAAAATTATGCGTCAACTTGTACAGAGATGAATGCAGACTCATGTATAATATTATACGTCAATTTGTACAGAGATGAATGCATAGTCGTACCCAGGATTTTTTTCTTCAGGGGGGGGGGGGGGGGGGGGTGTTTTAGCTTCATTCAGTGGTGTAGTTGGGGAGTGTTTGAATACCTAAAACACCCCCTTCTCGGTACGCCTATGGATGAATGAGGATTGATGTATAATAGCATACGTCAATTTGTACAGAGATGATTGAGGATTCGTGTATAATATTATGCGTCAATTTGTACAGAGATGCATGCAGACTCATGTATAATATTATACGTCAATTTGTACAGAGATGAATGAGGATTCATGTTTATTATACGTAAATGTGATATATTGATTGAATAAGCCAGTTCGTAATTACAAACTGCGCATGCGCGTAATTACGATCTAGACGGCCGGGTTCTGTGGATGAACCACAGCTCGATCGAAAAATGGGCTTAGCAGACGACACTGAGTGTATGTGTCAATGGACAATTTACTTCCTGGTATGACACCGGACACTTAATGAAGCTATTTCTTGATAAATACTAATTTCATGACACTTTCAGTGCTAACTGGGCAAAAGGAACACCATCTGGCTAACACTTCCAACAAATTCGATCATTTCTGTCACATCGTACTGCAAGAAACTTAATTTGTATGAACATTTTGTAACCGGTACAGCGCGCGCGTACCACACGTTCAAGTCACCGGCTACCTAACGGCATAGCTGCTCGTGAAGTCCCGCTATTTCGATTGTTGCGACCGCGAACTCGCGAAGCTGGTGCCGCGACGCTTTCAAAGACATCGATCAAAGTCTCCAAAAAAATGAAAAAGGGCTTAAATGTTGACCAAAAGATTTCAACAGACCATCGAGGGATAAGGACAAAGTGCAGTGAGTTATACGAACTAATTTAGTTGAGTTTAAAGACAAATAAAGCGTTGGGGAAAAAAGAGAAAAAATGTGTATGAAAAAAGAAAGAAAAAAAAAGGAGTACGAAAGCACATTAGCTGACTTTCAAGTTCCTTTTACGGAGAAAGTCCTTCAACGCAGCAACAGACCACAACTTAATTTCGTCGATAGATATTTCTTGATCTTCATCCGCCATTGTAAAACAGCCAAATCACACACAAGAAACAAAGAAATACAGACAGATCTTGCACTGTAAATGTCACGTTTTCGACGAGTTCGATTCCACGATCGCGAAGAAGGATTATGCATTGACAATCTACACGTGTGCATACTCGCGCGCCGCAGTGCGTTTTTCCTTACTAGCGCTCGCGCGCGCGAGCTAGCTTCTGTGGTACAGTGACCTATGACCTGTGACGTCTTCCGGGCTCCTTGCTCTAATTACGAACTGGCTTATTGCATGAAGAATATTTGTTATTGTTGATTACGAAACATGTGAAAAAATATTGGCCCGAATTCTCATCAGTGGCTCAACTTTAGTCCAGGTTTAACGTTAAACCA
>JBAMJV010011498.1:0-44379 GCA_037951105.1 Echinarachnius parma | reverse complement strand
CGCACCGCCTCATACACCTGCCTGTTACGTACACATAAAGTTAAACACGACTTATTCAATGGGTACAGCCTAATCAATAACAGTACACACTCATTGACGTATCAACACGAGCACTGAGACACATCGCTTGATGTAATGGGAAGGAGAAGGACAGGAGAAGAAGGCAAACAAGAAGGAGGAGAAAGAGTAGAAGAAGAAGAATAAGAATAAGAGGAATAAGAAGAAAAAGAAGAAGAATAAGAAGAAGAAGAAGAAGAAGAAGAATTTCTTAAATTCGTTAAAAAGGTATTTATGATTGAAATTTTCTCATTTGACACCCAACTGTGATACACAGCTAAGTGCTGCCAATGGGTTTATAGTAAATGTGACTCATAATTTACGTTTATTACTCGGTTATAATATGACATTCATTTACCATGGAAGTTTCACAAATCACTCGGTGTACGTATGAGATTACTAGAAAATACACCTTTTATCAACCCTTCTTCAGTTTGGCACATGTCAACAAAGTTACATTCCTTTCAGCTAAACATTCTGTTTATCATAGGCACATATCATACTTGACTACGAGCCAATGTGTAGTCTAATAACTGGTTGATTGTTTCTGAATACGATTAAACGTATTTTTGTTGGTTTACCTAGACACATAATAAGTTATCATATTATTACATGGATTGAACGTACTGCTTAACTGCTTCGTATTGTTTGTTTGCTTTTCTGTTTATTTTAATACTTTTTTTGGTGGGTGTTTGTGTGCGTTGGGGGGGCTGCTGAGTAGACTCGCTTATTTTGCATGTCAAAACATTTTCTTCTGCGTATTGGTTAATTGTAACTCCCAGAGAACCTCATCTGGAGGTAGGATAGTGCATTCATGGGCGGGTATTTCTTCGAGTCGTCCAGGCACTCGACCACAACATCGTTGTGGGGGTTTCCGAAGAAGACGGCGGAGATTCTCGGATTTCTGACGTTGTCACCATCTGGCATGACAACCCTGTGCAGCTGTACATGGAAACATAAATAGTATAATCATTGATCAACACGTTGTATATACTGCAGTGTGACTGGAGGTGTACTTACTCGGCAACGAGAGTGAACTTGCAACCTACTAAGTTAGTTTACGCGCTCTACAAAATGCACTGAGCCCATTTATTTAAAGATAAATTATCACTTGGTCTACAGCCGAAGAAGAAGAAGAAGAAGAAGAAGAAGAAGAAGAAGAAGAAGAAGAAGAAGAAGAAGAAGAAGAAGAAGAAGAAGAAGAAGAAGAAGAAGAAGAAGAAGAAGAAGGTAAATGCATGAAAGAGGAGAAGTGAAGAAAAATGTAGACATGATGTCGAAAGTATATAAGCATCATTCAAACTCAAAAAATGTTACTGTTCGCAGCAACATAATGTTTATTCACTACATTTGCTTTTATTCCTGTTTATAGCGTGATCAAATGTACAGTTACTACCAGTCATATGCCGACCACTTCAAACTGTTGAGGCACATCGAGTTGGAAACAGAAGTTCTGTCCATAGAGGAGGCAGATGATTATTCGCAAACGGGGCAGTGGAAGGTAAGGTTTTAGTTATTTACAGAACGAAATATTCTAGCTTGTATGCTCATTAGTGAACGAATAATGTGGATACGCGATATGCATGACATAATACAAATTAACATAATTAGATATTACATATTGCCGTGCACAATTATTCAACGATAACTAAACCGTGGGCATGAACATTTCCTTCGCATGAACATATTAAAGGGATCTAGTAACTTTGTTGACGTATGCGAAAAAGTTGGAAATGGTTCATACAATGTATTTGTTGTGATATGATATGTCCACTCAATGATGTAGGGACATTCCACGTCAAATGATGTCATATGAAAATTAATGTAGTATTTGCTACGTCGCGGCACTTAGGCCTAATTTGCACACAGTTATGAATATCCAGTGGATATTAACAATTCTGAACACTTCAAGCGTAAATATCGTTCTAAAGAAAGTGAAAATTGGAAAACCAGAATAAGTTCCATGCTTCTATTACTAATATGAATACAACAAGGTAAGAGATAACCACAAGAGTTCCAAGTAAGTTTTGTTGATTTTGACAAGGTTTTTAGTCAAGAAAGAGATTACTCTGTACTTGTGTGATATTTAGAAATGAAAAATTCGTTACCGTACAAAAACAAAGGTGAGTCAGTCAGTCTAGAGCAACCAACTGTCAATAGTGTACATCTAAATGTGATATTTGTTCATCGTTTATGTCAACAGCGTATCGGTTACTTTCTGGTAATTGTTCATGCATATAATTATGGTAGCTCACATGGATGTAGCAGCTCAATGAGTCATCAACTGGTTATGATCTATTCGCCGTTATGGTAGTCAAATTTCACAGGAACATAATGTACATATCGCCAGCTGCAGCATCTCCGTTATCATCATCATCATCATCACCACCTTCATCATTATCACCTTTACCATAGTATCACCACCATCATCATCACCATTACCACCACCAGCACCAGCACCACCACCATCATCATCATTATCGCTATCTCCATCTTCGTCACCAGTACCACCACCACCACCATCGTCATCTTCAACATTACCGTTTTACTCCAATTGTCACAGGTGACTGTGCGAGATGTATCTGGCGAACAGAGAATGAGGGTCTTCGACGCAGTGATGGTTTGTTCCGGGGTCCATTCAGAAGCAACAATCCCCCCTTATCCTGGACTGGACACTTTTAAAGGCGAAGTCATCTACAGCCGCCAGGTCAGGAAGGGGGCTGATTGTGCAGGAAAGAACGTCCTGGTAGTAGGTAAGGACTTAATATACATAGGTGGTATTCTACTACATTTATCAACTTAGGCTGAATTAAATGGACACAAATTACCTCTTACTAGTAAAAACATTCCACCCCAGTATAAATTGACTAGCACATTGATTCTTTCTATATACCACCATAGAAAAACACTATTGTTTCTTCTCAGACTATCATTCCAATTAAATTGTTTAACGAGTCACCAGTAATATTATGTCCTCCGACTAAAAGGACAGTATACTACTGGAGACATGTTAAACCATGTCTTTGGAATGACAAGCATCCAATTGTCTGGATGTATACTATAATGACAATAAACAATCAACGTGGTGATGTCAACCATCAATGTGAGTGTTAAATCCCACTTGTGTGAACTGGATTTAACTGGTTACTGTGAATTTTCTGTCGCGTTTAGTCTAGCCTAAGTTGATACATTTAGTAGAATACTGACCATAATGTCTTGTTACTTGTGCCACAGCTAGGTAATACCTTGGAAGTACATAGGTAACACTGTAATACTTACTTCTGTGTGACATTTGGCAACACTAATAATAATAATAATAATAGTCGTTTCTTATATGGCGCAATCTTACAATTAAGTCTCAGTGCGCATAAATGAAAGAGAGAGAGAAATAGAAGCGTATTTAAGCAAAGATAAAATAGCAAAAACTTACAATTCATTAACAAACAAAAAAGCCTTTAAATTGGCTCGAAATTGATGCTCTGTATCAGATTGTCTAATATGGTAAGGAAGTTTGTTCCAGAGCATAGGTGCAGCAAACTGGAAAGACCGCTGACCGTATGTCTTAGTTTTAACAGAAAACTGAACTAAAAAATTCTTTGAACTTGATCGAAGGACTCTAGACGATTTATACAAACTAATAAGTTCTTGAATATAATCAGGTGAATTTCCATGTATACATTTGAACGTAATGACTAAAATCTTAAACATAATTCGTTTATTTACAGGTAACCAATGTAAATTATACAAAACTGGACTTATGGATTCACATCTTTTAGTACGTGTTATCAAGCGAGCAGCAGAATTTTGTATGTGTTGTACTTTACTTAATAACACCTCAGGTAAACCAAATAAAATACTATTACAATTATCAATATGACTTAAAACAAAAGCATGGACAAGTCTTTCAGTGGTGCTTTTATCCAAATACTGTCTAATCTTTCCAAGCTTATACAAACCAAATGATGCTTTTTTACAAATATTTTTTACATGATTTACTAATAACAAATTCTCATCAAAGAAAACACCCAAGTTTCTAACACACTTTGCGGGTTGCAGTGAACTCTGATTAAACACAACAGGTGGTATTATATTCTTTTGTCTAAATCGAGATGACATATGAAGGAATTCAGTTTTCTCTGCATTCAGCCTTAACAAATTACTTGATGACCACAATTTGATATCCACTAAACATGACTCTAATTGAGGAATAATTAATTGTAGGTCTGAATGTTTAAGTGTATAAAGCTGGGTATCATCAGCATAAACTACATAACCAAAACCATAACTCTGCAAAATGTTCTCCAAGGGGGATGAATACAAAGTAAACAGTATTGGACCCATCACAGATCCTTGTGGGACTCCCTGGTTTATAATACGTTGGCTTGAAACCTCATCTTTGATTACTACATGTTGATATCTATTTGTAACATAAGTATGTAGCCAATTTAATGAACTACTGTTGAATCCAAAGTTATATTGTAATCTTTGAAGTAGTGTATCGTGGCTGATAGAGTCAAAAGCAGCGGAGTAGTCCAGCAACAATAACAATGCCTCTTGTCCTTGATCGAGGCTCAAAAGAAGGTCATTGTGAACTCGTAGTAGTGCAGTTTCACAGCTATGATTCTGCCGATAAGCCGATTGCATCCTTGAATGAAGATTGTTTGTTGACAAGTAACATTGCATCTGAGAAACAGCGGCCCTCTCAAGTATTTTTGCAATGAACTTAAGATTGGCCACAGGTCTATAACTTGAAAGTTCCTCAGGATTCAGCTTTGAGTTCTTCAACAATGGCTTAACATGAGCTGTCTTGAAAGCATCAGGAAAACAGCCTTTAGTGAATGAGGTGTTCACAATACGAGTAATAACTGGAGCTAGTTCTTCAACACATCTCTTGACAAGGCATGTTGGAATAGGGTCAAGAGAGCATGTGGATGACGGTGAGTTCATAACCAGCTTAGTGATCTGTTCTACCGAGAGCGTTGAGAAGTTATCAAAGACAGTTTCGCATTCTGTGCCTTGGTCAAAGCGAGAGATCCTAGTGAAGTCGGTCTGCGAATTGGATGAAGAGAGCTCGTCGACAATGCGATCAACTTTCTCACAGAAGAAGGCAGAGAAGGCTTCAACTAAAGATGTATCATCACCTCTGTCTGAAGAAGGTAGGACTCTGCTAGAAGACGAAGGATTGCATAATCTGTCAACTCGTTGGAAAAGCTCACGTTGGTTACAGTCCTTCAGCTGTGCAGAGTGATGATTCTTCTTTGCTTCACGGATCAGATGATAGTAGTGGCGACACTTTGCTGTAAATATCTCCTTATCAACAGTCAGTGAAGATGCTTTGCAGCGTCTTTCCCATCGTCTCATCTCCTGTTTAGCAGCTCTTAACTCCTCATCATACCAAGGGGCATTTGGGCGACAGGTAATGGTACGAACCCTGACAGGTGCATGGTTGTCCAGCAGATCTCGTAGGGTGTTTTCATATTGTTCAATTAATTCATCAATGTCCTCAGCAGGAGCTATACAAAGATCTGATTTTAATATGTCATGACGGAAAGCATCAATGTCGATGGAGCGGAGATTTCGACATTTAATGGACATTTTGATCAAGTCCGGCTTTCCAATGGAGAGAAGACACGTTACAGCAACGTGGTCAGACGGAAGGTAATTAGTGCTAGATAGATCACTGATGAAATCATCTGACTCCCTTGAAAGAAGAAGGTCGAGTGTGTGACCATGTTGATGTGTTGGGAATTCAACAGTCTGCGTCAGATTGAAGGAAGTTACTAAATCCAGGAAGCGCTTAGCTTCCAGATTCTCTGTATTATCTACATGATAATTAAAATCCCCGCATATCAACAATCTATTTGGTGATGAAATTAGCACTTCAAGAAAGGTAGAGAAGTCTTTCATAAATGATGCAGTCGTTGATTGTTGGTTGTTGCCAAGAGGTGGTCTGTAGATGATAGCAAGACGGAGAGGTGAATTATGGCTGGCTGTAATTAACACATCAAGATACTCGAAGGAGTCAAATGACGTCTGGTTACATTTACGAACATTGAAGGAGGTCCGGAAACATAATCCAACTCCACCGCCTGGTCGGTCCTTTCTTGGCACATGAAGAAACTTGTATCCTGGAAGAGTGTTCATGAGATCAGCAATTGGTTGATCATCTCGTTCATCGCCACGCAACCATGTTTCAGTAATGGCCAGAACGTCCAACTTGTTAGAGATAACAAAGTCACAGATCATAGGAATTTTGTTGCTCATTGATCGACAATTCCAAAGAGCAAAGTTGCAACTTGCTGACTGAAGATTTTGTAGTGAAGGATTTTGAGAAGCGGCCAGGCTGTTTTCTTTCTTCTTTTGACGAGAAGCTGGTTCTAATACAGGAATGTGTCTGTTGCGTCTCATCTGTCCTTTTGAACCACGGTGAGTCTTCGTGGTGCGTGCAATGCCCAAATCATGGATTCTGTCCCAGACGGCCTTGTTCAGTCTCAGGACATGGGCGCTGTCAGCGTTGGCACGCAGTTCGTGATAGTATGTTGATTCAAGGTATCTGCGATGTTGGCTGGAAGTGTTGTTGGCATTAGCAGACGGTGGTGCGTTCCCACTGGAAATCGGCCCCGGGTTAGGGCTCACGTCACCACAGATCAGAAGCGACGACTGGAAAGTTGAGGAACTGTTGCTGTAGTATGAGATACGAGTGCCCAAGTATCCCTGTAACTTATAAATAGTTTGTGTCCGCCATCTTTTGCTGTAATACACATTGGCAGTATCAGCTTTAAAACTCCCTTGATAGTGAAGTAGGCTCAAAAGGATGGTAAGGCCAACAAAAGCGGTGATTCTATTCCAGGCCATTGTGAGTTGAAGCTTAATCCAGTCTCAATAGACCATGAATAGAGCAGTAGCTATTCATCTCCAGACTTAATCCCAAGCAAAGCAATGCACAGCTTGCTACAGTAGTGAATGAGGGGAAGTATGGCTGCTCACAGTTCAGTTTATAGTACATATACATCCAAATGTTTAACTATTCTAATTCACACCAAAAACAACACAAAATGACAAGAAATTTGGCTCAAACTATCCTGAGTTTGTGATGATCCAAATGGTGCAAAAATAATAACTGGATGGGTGCAAGAATCACTATAAACTATGCAAAAATACGAGAGCTAGTAAGAGGCAACCCACATGGGTGCACTGCTTATATACAGTCGTGGTGTTGTCGTGGACTAATCGTTAAAATGTTAAATGGATAGTTGAGTTTTGGTATAGAGGGCGCTACACAAAATAATTTCTTTGTGAGATAATGAAAAAACTGAGTGTCAAATTTGAAAGAACATACAATTTTAATGACAGAATAAATTTTAATGATCAAAACGGTTCAGAAATGGCGGAATATCAATAAATACATCCGATCAGAATAGATCTGGGTCCCAGATGTATTCGATGATTTTGTAAAAATTAAAAAAATTGCTTACACTTTTTCAAAAAATTTCAAAACCGGTTTTTAAATAGTTAATGATGATATCTCTAATTAACCATTTTTTAAACAAAACATCCCATGCATAATTTTGTATGCAAAATGGTTGAAACCAATGTGTGTTTTTTTCAGAGCGCCCTCTTGTGTTTTAATGACTATTTAAAAATGATAACAGGCTTTTTTCTTAGTCGTTTATAATTTCTATACTCTTCGAGCATGGTGGAGTTATAACTATCAGTTTGTAATGTTTTTGTGCAGGTTTTGGTTACTAAAGCTCAGCCTTACCAAAACTGTACTACCTCTTTAAACACACTGTTCCACCAACCCCCCAGAACATGATAAACCCAAAAGCCCTTCAAAACACCACATGAGCCCAAGATGTCACGATGATGTTGGATACGATACGAAATTCTTGTTAATACACACACATGCCTTCAAACCTACGAGAGCAAACGCATGCCAATTTAGAATACTCGCAAGGTTGATATACTCATTATACTCATGAGTTTAAAGTGGTAGTTTAGTTTTGGTAGAGAGGGCGCTACACATCACAATTTTTTTTGTGAGGTAATGAAAAACTGAGTGTCGAATTTGAGAGAACATGCAATTTTAATTGCAGAATAAACTTTATTTGGTCAAAATCGACCCAGAAATGGCTGAAATATCAATAAATATATCTGATCTTATAATTATTTGGGGCCCAAATAATTAGATGATTTAAAAAAAAATAAAATAAAATGCTTGCACTTTTTCAAAAATGTTCAAAAGCGTTTTTTAAATAGTTCTTGATGATCTCTCTATTTAATCATTATTTCAATAAAACATGATATGCATAATTTTGTATGCAAAATGGTTGAAACCAATGCCTTTTTAGAAAACACTCACATGAGCCCAAGATGTCACGATGATGTTGGATACGATATGACTGTGTAATCGAAATTCTTGTTAATACTACACACATGCCTTCAAACCTACGAGAGCAAACGCATGCCAATTTATACGAATAATCGCAAGGTTGATATACTCATATACTCATGAGTTTAATAGAATATTTAAATAAAGAAGAGTACACCATACAGGTAACTTTGAATAGCAATACCCAATACACTACATGTATTAGGTCTTACATGCCCCTGGCGTATTATCATTTTGTCCATTGGACACCATTCGCTTGATTCTTCGTATTATAAATTATATATAGATATATTTTGTTTAAATACCATTTACTGTGCAATCGAACGGGTTTCCACTGACTATTTTTTCTACTTATGAAGACAAAAATGCTTAAATTCTAATTTCTATCAGACGATTTGTAAAAGTAATCTTGTTGTCTTATCACAGGCTCCTCATTATCAGCAGGAGACATGGCCGACATTACGAGCAATCATGCTGAAGAGGTAATTCAATATTCTATTTATATTCAGTATTCTATATTATAAGTAAAATAAAATCAGAATCACATGAATTATAAACGCAGACAATGTAATAATACTATGCGGTTCAATAATTAACCCCCGATCTAGGAACATATTTTGTTAAGGAAAGGTGTTTCTAGATCGAAAAGCAATTTAAAAGGGAGCTATAGTAACAGTGTCCAAATCGTCATATCTTACTTAGAACTCTAGTGGTTCTCTTATCCCTCATTGTATCCGTATTACCAATAGAATCATGGAACAGGTTTCGGTTTGTCTAATATCCCGTTCTTTAAAAAGATATTTGTGATTTAATGGTCGCATATTTTAATTATCTGCTGGAATGTTATAATAAACAAAGTCAGCGCAATGATTAAGCGGATTATCACTTTGAATTTCCCCTCCTTTGTTAGTCGTATAATATCCATTTAACATTACATTTCCACACATTACTCGGTGGATCTTTCAGATCACAACATTTGTCAACGATTCATCACTGTTTGCACATGTCAACAAAGTAACTAGATCCCATTACAATATGTTGGATTGTCTGATGCACAAGTTAGCATCCATATATAAAGAACGGAACATTCAGAGTATACCACAATGAACCTCCTATAGACACTACACCCAACTTGCAATGCAATACAAAAAATCTCCCATCATGGAGCTGATTTTAAGGGCATGTGTCCATACACATTCACAAACACTGTAGAGATTTAATAAGTTTGATTGTTTTCGTTACAGGTGTACATCAGTATGCGGAGCGGAGCATGGATATTCCCGCGCTTTTTAGGAAAGAATCTAATTGAAACGAATGTTAACACGCGCTGCATGAGCTGGATCCCAGCTTGGATCCAAGGGGAGCTACTACAGTCCCAGGTCAGAGCTGTGTATGACCCCGCTGATCTGGGGATCCCGTCACCAAAGCACATAACCAAAACGAAACCGATCATGAACGACACTATCGCTATGAAGATCCGGTAAGTTATGGTGTGCATTTCGTGCCAATTAACTACAGTCCCAGGTCAGGTCTGCGAATGACCGCACTGACCTGGGGATCCCGTCACCAAAACACATTTAACCCAAATGAAACCGATCATGAACGACACTATTGCCATGAAGATCTGGTAAGTTATGCTGTGCATTTCGTGCCGATTAACTTCAGACCAAGGTCAGGTCTGCGCATAACCTCGCTGACCTGGGGATCCTGTCACCAAAGCACATAACCAAAAAAGAATCCGATCACGATGAACATGCATGGCAAAGTCGCAGATGGGAGTTCTTAATGTGTGTAAACGGATTTGCTCTTGAAGGGAATGCTATACCAAAATTTATACATATATTTAAACCAAAAATATCTTGCAAAACCTTTTCCTAGACATGGCAACATTATGGTGAAGGGTGCAATCAGGTCGTTCGACAGGTCAAAGGTCAACTTCACGGACGGAAGTTCTCTGAGTGACATCGACATTGTCATCTTTGCCACTGGCTATGATGTGAAATTCCCCTTCTTCAAGAAGGAATTAATTCCAGGTAAGCTGGTTGTAACCCTTGTCATAATACGTTTTCCCAGTATCGCCCAACGGCATTTGCTCCCTAAAGCTGATACTAGATGGCGTTATTCATAAATGCACACGCCCGGTGAACCCAGTGAGTTGTATCAGTACATCTGTATGAAGAGATTCGTGTTCGTGTTGTGATGTGCACCATCGTTGAGCTTGACACAGCCACTCACTGTTTGTGGTATAGGGTGAAATGGGTGGGGGGGGGGGGGGGGGGAAGAGAATCAGGATACCCGACTACATTATGATTGGAGCTTTTATGTCGAAATCTCTGTACGTGTCATCTTGTGCTCTTAATCCCGATGACATCACGGAACAACTGTTACGCACAGTCATGTAAGCAACGTTAATTTATGCGATAATACGCTCATCGAAAAGACTCATAGCACAAGCGACTAGTGTAAACAGGATCCTATCCGCGCACTCCATACAACTCGAACATTATGTTGTCATGGCCTGAAGCAAAGAAAGATCCGGAGGATCTGAACATTCATTTAAAATCGAAGCGTGCATCTTGAACCCCTGAATGGTCCGGAAAATAACCAGACTAGGGCGACATATTACCCTAAACTATAGAGGAAAGTCATGATTGGGATAACTGAAAGGGAAATGAACGACTGACTTCCTTAACCTCTGATCAACTCTAGGCACAATAACGATACAATCAGAGCTGGTTGATTTATTCCCAAAGATACACTAACTTTGTATTTCACTTCTTACGAATCTTATTGCATTGTAGATAAATATGGGATTAACATGATGTGACCATTATTCAAACGTATGTGAATATATGGGACAGCTGGATTTGTTGTAATTTTGAACGCAGATTGTTAAAGATGTGGTCATTGTGTTGTTTATATCCATATTTCAACAGACGATAACAGCAACCTTACGTTCTACCTTAGAATCTTCCCACCGCGAATGGCACCCCCTACCCTAGCGTTTGTCGGCTTTGCAGTCCCGTACCTCGCGGGTCAGAACCACATTTCGGAGATGCAGGCCAGGTATGCTACGAAGGTCATCAAGAGGGAGGTGAAACTGCCCTCCGTGGCTACTATGGAGAACGAGATAACCGCGTGGATGGATGACATCTATACCCAATTGGAGGGATATTACCCGTATTGCGTAAGATACCAACCGTAAAATGATTGATATAGTCATGATACCGAGGTTGTCGTAGTATATTGGTTTGGGATTCCGTCTCTCAATATGTAGGCCATTGGTTCGATTCCAAATCGCGGCATGTGTGTCCCTCTCAGCAAGACACTTTATCCCCACTTCCTGCTCTCAGCTCTGGGCCCCGTTGCAGAAAGAGATACAATCGATTGTAAGTTGCAATTAATTGTAAGTCGGATCACGTGTTCTACATGCGCAAATCTGATTGGTTGAAACGCGCAAATTTTCTGACATACAATAAATTGCAACTAAAGCCTGGCGCAGACAGAGCCGACTCGACCCGATCCGACTGGTTTCAATCAGGCTAGAGGTGGGCCCGGTCGGTCGGATCCGTTTCATCGTGTTGAATCGGCCCCAACTGGCATCCGACTGTCTCTCGACTGGCAAAATGTGTGTCGCGAGGCACTGAAAACTGAGCCGATCGGAATGACAACCAGTCGAGTCGGCTCTGTCTGCGCCGGGCATTACAATCGATTGTATCTCTTTCTGCAACGGGGCCCAGGTGTATGGGTAATTGGCGGGAATTTATCAACTAAAATGCTTTTGCCTCTATCTTGACAGCTCGGCTACAAAAACACAACATGAATGTCACCTGTACTTACCAAAAAATGCAAACTACCAGTAGAAACATGGAACCGGTTTTCGATTTCCCTTTTTTTTTTTTTTTAATAAAGATATGTATGATTGAAGTGTTCGGATTTTAAATTCTCTGAACTGGGAATAACTATAGTATAGGTTTTCCCGCTCAATTTTACACTTTTTTCAATCGAATTCATTACGGGTCATTCAAATTCACGCATTGCCGTAGTATCGTTGGTATCGGTTTTTCAAATTCCGACTAAGTGCAAGCGAATTCATGAATACGCATAAGCTTTCGTGAATAGACACAGAAGTTCATTTATGGGCAATCGATTTCGCGAATGTGCAGCCAAATGTAAACTTGGTTCATACAATTTAACGCGGCATGGCCGGTCATGCCTGATGAGCACGTTTCGAGCAATCGATATCATTTCGGGGCAAGCAATTTTAACATTTTGTCATTCATTTTAAATAACGCGGATGCTGTGTACATGTGTGTACATTTGTGTGCATTTAGGGGGGGGGGGGCCTTTGTGGCCTTTGTGGCCTTGAATTTTCATGGGAGACACAAAGATGTATACATTTCTCAGTCGTCCGTAAATATACATACATATACTTATTCCTCCTGTTTTAATTGTATATATCACAATCATAACACACGAAACTTAGAACAATAATGTTTTATATACTTTTGCCCTGAAAAGGACAATATTCGGTTAGTTACGTTTGACCATTTTGCAAAATAATGTATTTGTATGTAGTTTCCTATCATAACGATTTTCACAATTGTAATGTCATCTACATCCCCACTTACCTTTTAAAAGATTATGTGAGGAACGTTGATATACGCTTTAGCACGGAGCTAGGAGGCACTTTCCCCCTCCCCTCCCCTCCCCCAATAATTTGACAAACACTACATCATAAGCCAAGGGGGAAATCTAACAAAACAAAAACAAAGAGATACATAAAGCTCATTGGCGTAGGCACACTTGTATTTCCAGAGGACCCGGTGTCCTTTTCCCCGAATTCCATTTTCTCATTCTCACTTGACAAGCAAAACAAAAAGTTGTTACGATTTTACCCTTACCAAAATTATATTCTTTGTATAAATTTCACAAATAATTTATGACTTGATTTTCCCAAATATAACATGCCTTTGTCTGAATGTGACTTAAGTTTGCCTGTATACGATACGCCACTGCTTTTAGCCAATTTATTGCTGATCTAACTTTACATTTCTTAAATTGAAATCAGTAATTTTAAAATTGCCTGCCCTTTCACGAATTCGAATGACCGAAGAGACGTCTACGTATACTACGTGTCAATTTGAACGACCATTGACGAAAGGGTAAGCTCTTTGTGCGAATTCGCTTGCTCCGGGCGTGATTTTGAATGACTATTTACGAATTCGAATGATGCTTTGGTACGGCGATCGCAAATCGCGCGAATTTGTTTGCTCCTATTATCAATTCGATTGACACAATCGCGAAATTGAGCGGGAAAACCTATATACAGTGCAGAAAGTTATTGCCGTGAGTAACTAAACACCACTTCCCATTTTCGCTCATTACTCGGTCATATGACTTTCATCTACCGTTGAATTTCAGTGGACCTATCAGATCACACTATCAGATTGTCAACCAAACATCAGATTACACATGCATTATCATAACAAAGTTACTAGATTCCTTAGAAGTAGCCAAAATGTAATTCATAAAGAAAGAAAAACGTTTAAATTCCAGATGGCTCCAACTAACTACAATGACTTCCTTGCGAAGGAGATCGGAGCTCTGCCCAGCCTAGCTCGTATGGTCCTGACTGACCCAGTGCTCGCCTACCACTACTATTTCGGCGTCGCTTACCCGCCGTGCTACCGACTGGTCGGACCGGGCGCCAAGCCCAACGCGCGAGAGACCTTCTTGCAGTGCCGCGTCAACCAGTTCTACGGGGGCACTGCCAGCACCGTCCGCAGTGATGCTTGGAACAAGCCGAAGTCGAAGAGGAATACCGTAGAACACCATCGTCAAGCACCCCCAAGCACCTATACGCATCTTGCTTTTAAAGAAGTTTCCATGAGATTCACCTCCATTATTATCCTCATGAATATTCCTCACCATTATTTGCATTCTTGATTAAAGTTTCCCGTTTGGACAGAGAGCGGGCGCTCATTAACAGCAAGATGCATATAGGTGCTTGGGGGTGCTTGACGATGGTGTTCTACGGTAGGTGGCTCTTTGGTACCATCTCCTTCCCGCTTTGTATCGCAGTCGTACTTTTGTCTGTTATATCATACTTCTACATATTCTAGGTCAAATGTGATAATTCTATCCCGTAACGACGATGCTCATTGGTCAAATCTCAATGTATCAAGAGATTTGAATATGAATGAACCTTTAACATTTTAAACAGAATAGTGAAACGGTATTTCCAATATGTCCTTGTAGTCTGTATGAATCTGCATGGTATATGTTATGTAATTAAAATACATTAGCTCGATTTGGTCAGAAGAAAAGCATTTTTGAAAATTAGCATAAAACTACGTAATGTACAACATAAAAAAACAAGGCGAGTGAGACCAACACGCGCTGATTAATACAACAGAGACAATTTTACTATGAGTTCAATAAAGTCCACAACGAACTGTTGCTAAATCACGTGAGCAAAAAGCACTTGATCCTCAACGACAGACACTTGTAATTATACTGTAAATTATACATGTAGATCATTACAAAAAACATGAATGAATTATACATGCAGAACCTAATAAACATATTCATAATATAATTATACATTTATATACATCCCTACAATTATCATTATACAATCTTTGTTATACTAAATTGACCAAATTGCTAAATTGAAATAACGAATAATACAAAACGATGTTGAATCTACCCCCTGTACAGACTTAACAGTAATATAGATTTATATTTTAAAATAAAATAAATACAAACATACAAATACAAGTAAACATGAACAAAATTAATGCAACCAACAGTACCAATTATATCATTTTGGAAAGTTATTTACAGTAATGTAACAAATGTATGAATTTACTGCATACAAAGTACTACGACATAAAGGAACCGGGTAATCTTCGAGTCACTGACTGGGTTTAATTATGTGACGAAAATTAGCATTTTAACCGAAACATTATTGGAACAGATATCTATTCTTGGACATGTATTTAGTACAGTCCAATACACACTATTTAGCGTAAGTATTACAGTACGTAACATTGTTATTAACACAGGCTAATTTCACAGTGTGGATCACATTGTGAATATTGGGATCTGTTCGCAATGCATAAGGACCGCTATTCATAAGGGTCACCTTGTCATAAAGACTACTATTCATTATTAATACATTTTAAGTTATGAACAAAAAGAGGTCATTATTCATAAGGGTCATTATGAATAAGGGCCGCTATTCATAATCTAAAAAAAGGATCGACCTAAGAATAGGAGCGAACCTTTTATAATTTGATAAATATCGACACTCATGTAACATTATGGATAGCGACTCTCTTCTAACATTATGAATAGCGACCATCTTCTTACAATATGAATAGCGACCCTCTTCTTACCTTATGACTAGCGATCCTCTTCTTACATTATGCATAGCGATTCTCTTCTTACATTATGCATAGCGACCCTCTTCTTACATAACGAGTAGCGACCTTGATTTCGTATTATGAATAGCGGTTCTTATGAGTAGTGACCCCCACTATGAATAATTAATAGCGTCACTTCTTCATGTTTATGCATAGCGACCCTGATTTCGTTTATAAATAGCGGTCCTTATGAGTACTGATCCGTTTTGCCTTCATGAATAAGGACCCCCTTTTCGATTTATGCTTAGCGACCCTCATCTTCCAATATATATATATATATAGCGATCCTTATGAATGGTGGTCCTTTTGCCTTTATGAAGAGCGATCTCTTTTTCATTTTATGAATAGCGGTCCTATTATACGGAAATATAACGTTGTGAATATTGGTCTTCATGAATAGCGAGGGTACCCTTTTATAATGTCCCCATAATGCAACTTTTCTTTATGCACTGGCTAGTTGAGCTCAATCGCAAATATGTGCTGAATCACTAAGTTGCGATTGATCGCAATTCAAAGTATTACTGCATCAATACCTAGTCTTGTGCGATTCACTCGTTGTCGCTATCAGCAGCCGGTTGAACTGTAGGCTCTCGATTGGCTACGCAAATTTATAACGTTCGTGGGCTAGTTCGGATGTCAAATGTTGGTATCGGAAACAAGTCTTCGTGGATTTAGCTTCACTGGTATCATTGCGATAAAGCAAATCGCCTCCGTGATAGCTAGAAGTTTGAAGGTCGCGTCGTAAGATCCAAAGTAATCGGCAATCAGTCCTAGTGAAATGATATACAGGGGGAAAAGAACATTGGGAAAAGAAGTTAACATAAACAAATAAGCAAAGAAACACATTATATAGAATATAGGATTAATAATAGGATATCGCAAACTGATTAAAATGTTTTCGCAATATGCTTCTGTTTTCTGTTTGGGTGGATAACATACTTACTGAGCGCAAAATATAGTATGTAAATGTTGTGCATAATTTACACTAATGGTTAGATAATTAACCAATAATTTCAAACGAGATTGCATTTTTTTGTAATCCTGGACTGCTGTATACGTATTAAAATAGAAACTGTGTGCAAGCACATACTTCTGTCCGTGTGTTTATCACAAAATGCATTTCTGAAATCAAGCCTAATGCAACTACTTATTGCTGAATATGTGCAGTGAGCAAGCCTCTGTAAACCAATCTGTACAATTCGTTCGTTCGTTCGCGTTTCCTCTAGATTCATGGACAATGCATTTAATATAGCTAATGTGTGATACACATGCTATGGACTTCTCGACTTTGTAGAACATTAGTCTCTGGAATAAAGCGGCAATCTACGTTTGTAAAATGATCTTCGTAAAACATTTTGATATACTCCATGTCTTACTTTGTTTTAATAATTAACAATCGGGACTTTGTTTCATAAACAATTTGCAATTGTGGTAAGTGGTAAGTGTTTAATCATTTAATCAAGTGTTTAATAATTTAATCATTATTACTAGCAGGTCTACAGCCAATCATCATAGACAAGTGTAGATGTTACCATGGTAGTTAAAATAATTGGGAACATGCAACTGCAGTAACATACGTTTTTATGAAACTGGGCGCTGAAGTGTCAGGTGTTTTACTTAAAACATCCAGGACATTTTACCTCATTAATAATAACAACAATAGGCCTAAATAAAAAAACACAAATAAATCATCGTGTTCAATTTACTCGCTTGTCTACAGAAGCATACATACATGAAATAGGAGCGTTTGAAGCCATGCAGTCAAGAAGGTTTCAACATCTCAAGGGAACTGTTAAACTCACCTGAACAATAACCACCGATCAGACTGGCTATTCCGAATGCGAACTGGACCGCGCCAAAAACGACCGAAAAGTCTTCTGGCTGAACTCGCCCTCTCCCGATCAGTGATGGTAGAGAGCCCCTGCCCCGATGCACACCCCCGAGATAAAGGAAGCAGACATCATGACTAACCTGTTGGGATGGTGGCATGTACAACACGGAGTAAGAGTAGAACTCGAAAAGGGGTATTAAATTGCCCCAAAACGGCAAAAACGAAAAAACAAGCAAATATTAAATATAGAATAGCATTTTTATGGTCGACCATAAATATAATTATTTATAATTGCCTAGCACAATGTGAACACAGTGTGTTTCACGGTTTGAAATGGCCTGCTTTCACAGTGTGTAAAATAGTGCGCTCAAACCGCTCTCAGTAATTTTACAGTGAGTTTACAGTATGATGAGCGTTCACGGTATGAAATAGCTCCAATTAAACTTAGTCTACATAGTGTGTTCACATGGTAGTCCACAGTGTGTTTACACTGTGGCACACTGCGTTCTTTGCGGAAGAGAAGGTTGACCGAAGACAAGAAGATATGGCAAGCCATAGTCATACAGATTGAATCTATCACACATCATGCGAAGGTGTGGACTGCACAAGTCAAGAAAGTTATCTAGTCAAGTATTTGTATTGTGTTGCCGTATAGCAATAAGCAATTATAAGTGGGCAATATCGGTAGATCGCGTGCTTTCTGATCGTGAGACCCCGAGTTCGAACCAGGCCTGCCCACTGCCTTTGTCCTTCAGCAAAGCATTTAATCCACATTGCTGTTCTCTACCCAGGTGTATAAATGGGTACCTGGTCTGGTGAAAATTAGCTTGGTGCACCCATAGGGTTGCCCGCTAGTATGCTCCCCGGGGAGTTGAGAATGTGTACAATATCATTGTGCGGGTCTGAACTGTACCAAATGACCAGGGATAATAATAAGCGCTTTGAGCACCTTATATTAGGTAGATATTGCGCAATATAAATATCCTATATTATTATTATCATTATTATTATTATTATTATTATATCGTGGAAGAAAACGGTAAAGCTGGCCACTGACCTGTTATAGATGGATGCGTAACAGACGAGAGCGACAACGTTGACTAGGGCCAGTACAAGGTATAGACTCACAGGTGCAACAAGCTCCCGCGTCAGAAGACCCGCGCAGACCCGCCCGCCAAAAATTCCAAGCGCGGCAAAGAAGGTGATCACCAGAGTCGAATACGGGGTGACGCCGATCTGGAGAGCGTGGGGAATTAAGAAGGAGTGCCAGCCAATGAAAATGAAGCCGAAGCAGGACATCGAGAAGTAGATGAAGTTACCCCATGGATCGGTAAAGAAGGACAACCCTTTCAATGACTCAACTGTCTTCTTGATGAATCCCCGTTGGCTATCTGGTGTACGATCCGCCTCTTCATCTTCGTCATTCGAATCAATGTTATCATGACGTGATGTACATTGAGTCAGTTTCTTTGATGATCTTACAACATTGCTTGAATCAGGCAGAAGAGGTGCACTTTCTTCCTGAACCGATCCGTATGAACCAACCGATTCCTCTGCAATGATTTGACTCAAAGCTACGTTGCTCCCATCATTTTGATCCGTAAAACATTGTGATGGTCGAGTTTCTTGAAACGCCTTTTGTGTCATGTCTCGATACGTGTATATCTCCGATGGTCGCGTTGTTTCTATAGCTGATCGCGTTTCACCCGGGACGTCCTCATCGTCATGAACCGTGTTCAGCATCCCCTCTCGCGCTTTTTCTGTATCCGAGTGATTCTTTTTCGGGGTACCCTTTGGCTCCAGAGAGTGATGATCTGTAACTGAAGGAGCCAGGATAGTAACCAGTACACAGGGAACGATGTTTGCGGACAGTGTTCCGTACAGCAGCATAACAGCCCTCCAGCCGTAAGTAGAGAGCAGGACCTGGGCCAGTAGCGGAGGGAGCACCATGCCCACACCATACCCTGACTGCCCTAGGCAGAAGAGTAGGTTAAAGTTGTCAGTGCGCTCGTTCAATGTTAAAGCAAGATAAATGGTCATCGTGACGGCCCCGAACCCTTGCAAAATAACAGACAAATAATAAAACAAACAGGTAAAATAAATTATTGAATATTATGATCGTTTCTGAACAGATTTTGGTCACTCAATGTCGTTGTTTAATTATGTGTACTACCTTGAATCTTACATTTCTGGAAGCGACCCAACAACTTTATTATGCATTCAGTTACTATGAACTGTAATAGCTAGAAGAGATTTTGCCTTAAAGTCATACCTGTAAAGTGTCCAAATCCACGAAAATTACTTGGAGCTTCCTCGTTTCTCTTCTACCGTGTTGTTTAGCTTATGGTAAGAGAAGAATAAAATAGGGTTTGATTTTTTCAAATGTCCCTTTAGTATGAAGATAATTATCATTGAAAATCATTATTTCTAAAGCGTTAATCAACGCAATTGAAAAAAAGTACATTTGTCTTAGCTGAGAACGTCCGCATGCAGCACCCGTGAGAACATTCCGGAGATTGAACTTTGAGCCGAGCGAGTTCAAATTCCATGAATTATGTACTACGTGTGTAAAAATACACGGGTGCGAATATCTCAAACGGATCATTCATTACTACGACAAAAGTATGGCAGACCATCAGTATTCGGTGGTAAAATATGAACTCAATATTCGTTTTTTTCACTAGGTAAACAGTGTTCGTTTTCTTTCAAACTTTCACAAATCTTTCAATTGTATTTTACAATGATATTGATATAGGATTGAAGTCTCAAATGTCATTTTGTGCAATATCTGACACTTTACAGGTATCACTTTAACCATATCCGCCTAGGGCTTTTGTGTGTGTAAACAGTCAGCGCACATTCTACCAAACATTTTATATACCATTGGAAAGATGATGCAATGATATTGATGATTGTATTTGTATATGTTTTGTTCTCTTTATTCCCCCAAAAGAGTTTTATTATTAGGGTTACGTTGTCCTTTAATATACAAATGTAGTTAGGATGAATCAAAATCTTAACTATCGTAGTAAGGATTGAATAGTAGATCACGCGTGCGGTGCCATCTTGTTTGCAGGATACACAAAGAGTCAGATTATGCAGTACCAGGCCCGTAGCCAGGATTTTTCATGGGGAGGTGCGTAATTTACAAAAGCGGGACCGAGACCACTTGCCAACAGTTTTGGATGGCCGAGACCACAGGCTGAGAGTCGTGTATGCCTGTTAAGATGGTCGAGACCAATACAAAGTGGACTCGGTGAAAGTGAAACCGGTAAAAAGTGGACCTTTCTGAATCGGGGGGGGGGGGGGGGGGGGGGGGAGTGCCGAAGGAAGCCATCGTGATTCCAGTCGAAAAGAAAAGTGCGCCCATTAGCGCTGCAGGCAGTCGTTCAGCCAAATTTCCATTTATTTTGGTCAACCAGTCATTTTATTCCTTGACTGTTTTGCATGTATTTGTATTAGTTTTGTTCTCTTTATTCCGAAAAAGATGGTGTTATTAATAAGGTTTCGTTGTCCTTTGATATAAAAAACAAGATATTTAGGATGAGTAAATCACACGTGTGGTGCCATCTTGTGTGCGGGATACACAGAGGGTCAGTGTTATGCAGTACGCACGAACTAGCCTAGTACAAAGTGGCGACCCGGAATCTGTGTATGAGCCCCACGCTTTGCAATATTTAAATTACCTGCTATTGAGAGGCAAGCAGCCACGTGCGCACTACTGAATCCGAAGGAAGCCATCGCGATTCCCGTCGAAAAGAGAAGTGCGCCCACTAGTGCCGGGAGTCGTCCTGTCAAACGACGCTGGTAGACAAGTACTAAAATCGGCGCTGAACAGAATAAAAGAAATTGACACGGAAATGAGGGTTTTAAATTGTATTACATAAATATGATCTGTACCTACTATAGAGGTACATGTACCTACCTTTGTGGGTTTCTTTAAAGGGACAGGCCCTCTTTTACATAAAAACGTCTGAACAGTTTCCAGTTGACGGATGGGGATGAATGTAACACACACACACCAGAAATCAGATCGAACAGCCCTGTAATTTGAATTCTACGAATGAAAAACGAATGCGTCCCTCCATCAAATAATATATCGGTCAATAAAGGAGTTTAACTGATTTAGCATAATATTACAACAATATTGTACTTATTCTTGTAAAGGTATTGTGAAGCCGACATTTGTAAAGGTATGTCACGGAAAAAGATCTCAAAATGAAGAATATATAATTACATGTAGTCAGTTTAAGCGAGGGTTAGTTATTTAGTTTAGTATTCGCTTATACCGTTGTTATTTGTGCGCGGGTCACGTAGCTAGCTCGGGTCATGTAGGGGTCACGCATAGCAATGTAGTACTCCGTAGAATCCGTATGCGAACTTTCTCACCGGGTGAATACACGTATAATGCACAATTAAACGTTGGACGACGGTTTATTAGTTTTAGGTCTAGAACTCCACTAAAAGGAGATTTTCAAGCCCTAACTTTTTCAGGCATGCTGTTAAATGACATTTTCTTTCATAATTATAAGACAATAACCTTGCAACTTTTGAAATTTGGCTTGCAAAAGAGGATCTGTCCCTTTAAACAAGAAAGATACAATACCTCCACCAGAAATATCTCACCAAAATAATTAATCATGACTGGTTGAGAGGTCATTATCATCAATTTAACGTGAAATTATCACTCATTTAACGTTAACTTTTCACACGATACTGTAGTGTATAAGAATTATAAGAGCAATTAGGTTATAGTGATCCATTAACTTTATATTTGTTCCCAAAAAACAAATTTTAGACTCCAATCATATACCAATTTCAATATAAGATTCTTGAGAAAGATATAGGATTTTCATAGGGAAAAATATGTTTACCTAGTGAACACAGAAACAAGAAATGTCTGATTTGATCCCGTTCGTTCTTGTAAAGTATCCGAATTCGGACCCTCTTGACTACGGTCGAAGGCGTCCATAGACGCTTTCAAATTATATCTCCATAATTAGGGAGACATTTGATAAATCAAAATTTCATTCTTCTGTTACCAAACCAAACAGTGCACTAGGTACAAGAGAAATGTGAAAGCTCCAAGTGAGTTCGGTCGAATTTTCCAATCGGATTTATTTATAGATATTTAAGCTGTTTCTGAGCCGATTGTGATCAACAAAATTGATTTTGTCTTTGAAATTGAGTGCTTTTTCAAATTCTAGACAAAGTTTTTCATTACCTCACAAAAAAAACGATTTATAATAATCACACAAAGAGTCAATCTATTATATGTCGCGAAGGTTGACTTTTATTCTCGATATCACTTTGTATGGCATTTATAATAAATCAAACACGTTCGTGTAAGTATACCAAGGTCGCCTTTTAACTAAATGTAAACGCATGTTTATTTTAAGAAAATTAAATTAAATTTGATTTTATATCCGATTATATCTGATATAAATGATTAAAAAATAGGAATTTAATCATACTTTAATATGATTGGTCTTTCACAAACACGATGAAAACATATATGTCGCTAAATACTAACTATAACTACCTATGGTAGTTATGATATCGTTAAGTTTAATTTGTATGAAAAGTGGATTTAGCAGCCCTGAATGTCTAATATTTGAATGCAAAATAAATTAAGTTTAATTCAAATAAATCCAGGTTTCCTCTACTTGGTCGTAATTTGATTCGCTTTAGTGTACTTTCAACATGAATTCTCCTCATATCACATGTCACAGTTGTATGACTGTCAGTTTCACTTTCTGTCAATTGTTAAATATTTGTTGAGTTTTCCGTACACAAACGTTTTTTGGGTAACCCGCTATTGAAATTTCGAATTAATTTTGTGTCCCGTTTTGCCATAATTGTGCAATGTGAACTTGATAAGCTGTATAGTTCAGTGTATTTGATTTACTCGACAGGTGGTATTGACGCTATATATTATACTTGATTGTTTGATGTATCAATATTGATGTCATTGCCTTCCTGTAATTTTACTACACTTATACCTCATATTAATAACTCGCTATTGAAATTTAGAATTAATTCTGTGTCCCGTTTTACTATAATTGTGCAATGTGAACTTGATAAGCTGTATTCACAATTCCAGTAGTTGAGTGTATTTGATTTACTCGACAGGTGGTTATGACGCTTTTATATATATTATACTGATTGTTTGATTTATTAATATTGATGTCATTGCCTTCCTGTAATTCTACTACACTTATTCCTCATATTAATAACCCGCTATTGAAATTTAGAATTAATTCTGTGTCCCGTTTTACCATAATTGTGCAATGTGAACTTGATAAGCTGTATTCGCCATTTCAGTAGTTCAGTGTATTTGATTTACTCGACAGGTGATTATGACGCTTATATATATATATTATACTGATTGTTTGATGTATTAATATTGATGTCATTGCCTTCCTGTAATTCTACTACACTTATTCCTCATATTAATAACCCGCTATTGAAATTTAGAATTAATTCTGTGTCCCGTTTTACCATAATTGTGCAATGTGAACTTGATAAGCTGTATTCACAATTCCAGTAGTTGAGTGTATTTGATTTACTCGACAGATGGTTATGACGCTTATATATATATTATTCTGATTGTTTGATTTATTAATATTGATGTCATTGCCTTCCTGTAATTCTACTACACTTATTCCTCATATTACATTTTGATGGAACTCGGTGACATATCGCTGGTGGATATAACAAAAGTGATCCACGCCAAGCGAAATATCTGTAGTCGTACTGTTGTACTCCTAATCTTGTATATTGTCGTGCATTTGTGTTCCATTCATATTCCTTATACTTCACTCTTCTACTCCTTGACCCCTTTATTCCTTCTTTTATCTTCTGCTTTCTTTCAATCCCTAATATGTTTCTCTATTATGGTGTGTATGCGATGTATCAGTTGTTTTGAAAATATTTGTAAATTGTATTTAGTTAATTAGTGTATTATGTTGTTAAGGTGCCCCGCTTACAAGCCTTGCTTTCAATGGGCACCTCAACCATTTGTTGATTTTCTTTTATTTTATGTATTTTGATATTTGGTTGAAATAAATGAAATGTACTATTGCTTGATTATTTTATCCACATTTTCAAAAACGTCCTAGCTTTCTGTATTCAAGCGTTCTATGTATTGCTCTGCCGAACCGCGTGTTCGTTGTGATAGTATTATTCTAAATATTCGCTAGAACAAATCTGTCTGCAATGAAAATGTTCCGACATACTATTTTGCAAGCACAGTCAACTGAACACTAAACTGATACGAGCTGTATACTACAATGTATGTAAATACGGTACGATCATTCATTATTCTTTATAATAACCATGCTAATGGTACAGTATCATTTCTTCGTCCATTTAAATGTCTTTGCACAATTATGTCAACGAATGTGGTATTATTATAGTGATGTATCAGATCACCTTCAAATTTGTGTATTTTGTAAAAAATCAAGATGTCCTTTGTTAGTAATGAAAATAGATATAATCGACAGTGTAATGATAGCAATGTAAATTCTTGTATTCGTGACCTAGCACACGAACATTAGTTTTTAGTTTATAAAGAAACAAATGACGTACATAAAGCATTATGCATTATTTTATATACGGTTGAAAAAAACATTTTGAAAAAAATATACCTTTAAAGAAAGTCGTGAATAAAAAATCAAATATACGTCAACCCTGGATAACAAAAGGTATAATGAAATGTATTCATAAGAAAAATAATGTATTTAAACTTCATATACGCAATCCTGATGAACCCTCACGTCATGATAATTTTCAAAAATATCGTAATAAATTAAACGGTATAATTAAAAGCTTCTTGTAAAATGTATTATGCTAATCAGCTAAATAAGGTAAAAGGTAACGTGTCATTAACATGGGCCGTAATCAATAATGTATTAGGTAAAGGGAAAAAGGCTGAAATTCCAAAGAAAATGTTTTATGGTAATCAATCATCATGTACTGATAATGGCATAGCCAATTTATTTAATGAATACTTCGTGTCAATTGGGACAGACTTTATATACAAAGCGTCTATAAATTCTCCAAATAAAGTATTTGTTGATTTTCTTTCTGAACGTTCAGAGAAATCCCTCTTGTTTAAGCCAGTGCAAGCAACAGATATAATTGATATTACTAAAAACCCCAAATCAACTAAATCTTGTGGTCATGATGAGATTAGTTCTTGTATTTTGAAGTAGATCATTTATTATATAGCTGACCCTCTATGTTACATTTTTAACTTATCTATTTCAACTGGTATTTTTTAAAGATAAATTCAAGTTAGCGAAAGTTGGACCAATATATAAAAAGAGAGACCCAAAACAATGTATTAACTATTATATAGACCAATATCCATATTACTAAGTATTTCTAAAATATTAGAACGAATAGTATATAACCAAATATATGAGTTTCTAATGCAACAAAATATACTTTGCTCAAACCAGTATGGTTTTCGTAAGAATCACTAAACCGAATTAGCAGTAGTAGACTTATATGATAAGATTTCTATGTTATTAGCTAAAAAGCATTATGTAATTGGATTATTCTTTGACTTATCGAAGGCTTTCGATACCCTTAATCACCAGATTTTACTCTATAAACTAGAATACTACGGTATACGAGGAGTTCCTTTATTATGGTTTAATGATTATCTTTTTAATAGAAAACAGTTTGTTGAATTTGGTACGGAACAATCATCCACCTTAGAATTGAATTGTGGCGTCCCGCAAGGGTCAATCTTAGAACCATTGTTGTTTTATTTATATTAACGATATTATTAATGCCTCATCATTGTTTTCCTACGTACTATTTGCAGACGACACTAATGTTATATGCTCGCACCCTCAGTTTAATGAATTAATTCGTTCCGTAAATATTGAATTGCCTAAACTTGTCGAATGGTTGGCTTGCAACAAATTATACCTCAATTTATCTAAAACAAATTATATTATATTTAAGGGTCCCAGAACTCAAAATGATGATACCATATTATGTGATATTATTATTGATATTTATCATTGAGAACGCAAATATGATAGTAAATTTGTAGGGGTCATTATTGATGATAATTTGAGTAGAAATCAACATTGTTCATACATAATCTCGACCATATCAAAATCAATTGGAGTGTTATATACATTAAAAGGCTTATTACCCACTTACACTATGATTATTCTATATAATTCTCTCATTTTGCAATATCGCATGGGGCTAAACCACCAAGAAAAACACAGATTCTCTTCTTATATTACAGAAAAAAGCTCTCAGATTATGTACAAACTCAGATTAGCTAGCTCATACGGACCCCTTGTTTAATGAATACAGATTGTTAACAATATGTGATATTAATTATTTTCAAATCGCTATATTTATGTATAAATGTATTCATAACAACCTTCCTGATCGATTTTGTGATATGTTTATACGTAATAATCAGATTCATAATTATAGTACAAAAATTGTGACGACTTTCATGTTACCAATCCCAAAACTATTGTACTGTAGCATGAAAATCAAATAAAGATACTGTGGACCTGACATTTGGAACTCCCTATCAGTTAATGTAAAACAATGTTCATCGTTATTTTCCTTTAAATCTACTCTAAGAAAGAAACTGTACACGTCTTTATATGCATGTGTAACAATAAAATTGTGTGTTAAACGAGGTCTTTATAAATACGCATTGATGAATGTAATACTGTAGAATCATTTAATATTAATGTTTGCAGTTAAGGATATTATTGTTTATGTCGACAACTCACAAACCGGGGGGGGGGGGGGGGGGTGGGGGAGGGGTTGCACCTGCTTCTCCTTTCTGTTTATTTTTTGTTAATTTAAATTATATAATATGGAGTCGAAATTGTATTATTTGAATTTAAACTATACTTGCATTTTTTTTCCTTTCTTCAAGCTTTAGCTTTGCGGACTTCCCATATTTCCAATTTTATTAATCATACTATTATATATTATTGATATTACTCCGCCGTATCTATGTAACAATGTGATATTAATTTTGCACTTGAATATTTTGTAAATTTGATGTTTTTATATTATGGAAATAAAATTGAAATTGAAATTGAAATTGAAATAAAAAATAACATGTAACTCTTGCCAGCCTGTTAGTTGAAAATGATAAAAAAATAATAGAAATTGTGATGATCAGTATTATGTATTATCAATCACCTCTGCATTTACTTTTGCATGTTTTAGATACTGGTCCTATAGTTTAGAATTCACGTCTTTAAGATTTTTTTCTTCTTTCGTTTGATATTGTGTATGTCATCTCTTTTTTTTCTTCGAAAATTAAAACAGATACTTTATTTGATCATAAACTTACAATTATTCAGTAATGATAACATTGATTGACTTAAGATTTTCCTGCCTACTGCGACTTGTGTCTGATGATGTTTTATACGGCGCTTGCATGAGATTATATCTTGTTGAATTCATGTGCTAACGTATAGTTATAAATGTGGGACAATATAAGCAGAACCCTGCTGTTTTATTTGCATGTTATTTTAATACATGTTCGTTTTTTATATTATAAATTATGTTAACATTAAAAAAATAAATTCTATTGCTATCAACTAACTTTGTTATGTATTACACCTTTTAACGCGTTGACTTTAAATCATAAAGTTGCTATAGATACAATGACTACATGATCAAGGTTAATAAAGAAATCATTAATATTACTGATAATATTCGGAATTCAGAATCTTTTTTTGTGCCCATACATTTTTTTATTTTAAGGAATTGTGAATTTAGAATTGGATGGGTATTGTAGGGGCATTGTCACCGCCACATTCCCCTAGGAAAAAAAGTGGAATTTGAAGTCATATTTCCCTTATATTATGAGGTAAAATCTCTTGTTTATAAATTAAATGTTGCCCCTTCAAAAGGTAGGCTTGACCTCACCAATACCTAGATATACAACACTATAGGAGTATATGCCTTCTTACCTGGAAGGAAACTGAACAAGGAGAAGAGTCCGAGAATGGATTCCAATGTCCGGTAGCCGTCAGATTCAATGACATCGACATGTCCGCTATCGACGATACCGATAACTTTGAAGGTGCCGACGACGAACATGGTCCTCTAAGAAGAGGGCAACGACGACAGGTACAGGTGATGCATGACAAGCAGTGCGCGTTTCGCCATGATCCTATCGTCTTCTTTTTCTTCTTTTTCTACTTCCTCTTTTTCTTCTTCTTCTTCTTCTTCTTCTTCTTCTTCTTCTTCTTCTACTTCTTCTTCTTCTTCTTCTTCTTCTTTCTTCTTCTTTTCTTCTTCTTCTTCTTTCTTCTTCTTCTTCTTCTTCTTCTCTTCTTCTTCTTCTTCTTCTTCTTCTTCTTCTTCTTCTTCTTCTTCTTCTACTTCTTCTTCTCTTCTTCTTCTTCTTTTCTTCTTCTTCTTCTTCTTCTTCTTCTTCTTCTTCTTCTTCTTCTTCTTCGGCTGTAGACCAAGTGATTACTTATCTTTAAATACATTGGGCTTCAGTGCTATGTAGACGCGCGTAAACCAACGTAGTAGGTTGCAAGTTCACTCTCGTTGCCGAGTAAGTACACCACCAGTCACACTGCAGTAATATTATACAACGTGTTGATCAATGATTATACTATTTATGTTTCCATGTCACAGCTGCACAGGGTTGTCATGCCAGAAGGTGACAACGTCTCAAATCCGAGAATCTCCGCCGTCTTCTTCCGGAAACCCCGACAACGATGTTGTGGTCGAGGTGCCTCGACGACTCGAAGAAATACCCGGCCATGAATGCACTATCCTACCTCCAGATGAGGTTCTCTGGGGAGTTACAATTAACCAATACGCAGAAGAAATGTTTGATCAATGCAAAATAAGCGAGTCTACTCAGCAGCCCCCCCCCCTCCCCCCCCCCCCCTCCACGCACTACAAACACCCACCAACAAAGTATTAAAATAAACTCTTTTAACTCCTTCTCCTCCTTGTTTGACTTCTTCTACTGTCCTTGTCCTTCCATTACAATAAGCGGTGTGTCTCAGGGCTCGTGTGGATACGTCAATGAGTGTGTACTGTATACTGATTAGGCTTTACCCATTGAATTCGTGTGTTATATGTATACGTAACACGAGTTGTATGAGGACGAAAGTTATCACGGGATTGACTTTGCCCATCCTTTGCATACCGGCGTTCAGGCCAGGTGTATGAGGCGGTGCGCCGGGGTGGGTGAGGGGGTAGCTTTCTTCATTCCCCTAGATGTCAGGAGCCACTATGAAATCAGGCAAAAATCTAATATATAGTAATAATCAATTACATTTGGGGGGCAATTTTGGAATAAATCCCCTGGGAGCATTCCAGCATGTGCTACTTTATAGTGTACATTCCGCCCGCTCCACATTCATCACATCATCCACCGCACCATGTTCAGGCTATGTCACGGAACTGTATCCTTCCAGTGAATTGGCGTAGTATGAAAACAAGATAATCACATTTCGTGTAATACAATACAATGCAAATCAATATAATACGATTATGATGTAAGCTAACCCTTGTTGGAAACTAAATGGATTTCGTGTTGCATAATTCATGCATTGAGCCCTACCTACGAACATATACTTGGGAACTATAGCTATTGCGGTTTTTATAATTATTGGCATTATTAGATAACACCAAATTTTGGCATACCTAGAATTTGAAGACTGCATGGGCGTCGATCCGGTTTTGCAAAATTGGGAGGGGGGGGGGGGGGGCAACATTTTCCGGGAGTCTTCGATGAGGTAGCTAGAAGCACCACCATTGGCATGCACAGAATGAAGACTGGCGGGTGGGGGCAGAAAATAGTTTCTTTGCCCATCAGGTAAATGAATTGTGTACTTTAATGTATACTTCAATATACCATATCAAAACGTAACTGTATCGCTAGTTCATTTCGCTATTATAGAAATTCACGTATCATGTCCCTGGCTGGGATCGCTATGTTTGTGAAAAGAGTTTGAACAATACTCTTTAAGATCAGGCAATCGTGCGACTGTACTGAAAAAAAACAAAATCATCTCTTCACGGTCCTGACATGCGTGGGAACTCCTGCCCCAGGTTACATGCACGTACCTATCGGCGTAGCGATGGGGGGGGGGGGGGGGGTGGGGGGGGGGGGGTTCTGGGCTCGAGCCCCTCTCATGCTTTAGTTTTTGATAGCCGATATTTTGGGGGCTTTGAATAACACTAAATTTCAAAAGCATTCCAGGCCCCCCGGACCCTGCCAGAGGCCCCCCCCCCGGACCCCTGCAGCAGGCCCTAATGCATGTAAGGCCGCCAGATACAGCTCGCGCATAATACGCGCTTGCAGGTTAGGGCGCCCCCTTCAAAAAAATGTTTGGCTACGCCACGGTACATACTTTGTCCTGGGTTACCTTTGAATTTCTAAATTGTAATAATAGCTGTTATTTGAAATTATTATTTTCAAAAGGGATTAATGGTATTATACATGGAACCCTCGGTATTTGTTTGATTATAAAGCATGACTATTCAAGCGATACGAATAGAAGCACGTTTGTTATTATCAGCTGCATTGAAATATTTTCGATTTCTCCTTGAACTGTGTGGAGTCACAATAAAATAACTCTTTCATCGGTAAATATATATGCTTGTCATGCACGCTCTCTTTATTTTTTGGGGGCCGAATACCAACTATGCCCAATATTGTACTTAATAATGATATCAACTTATAAGCTAGTCTAAAAAAGACATAAATTAACAGTAAACAGTTAAACCGTTTCACACCTGTTTAATTATGATGCATTGAAAGCGTCTTGATGGCTGAAGCCCTGAATGGTTTGAGTCAAGATTTGGGGCCTTAATGGGGTCAGGGGGGGGGGGGGGGGAGAGGCGGAGCTCCCGGAATCTTTTAGATTTCAGACATAGGAACTGCTATAATGTTTGATAAATTCTTTATGAATTTTGTGCATTTTAGCACCTTCCAAGATGGGGATTTAAAAGGTATACAATACTTAGTATAGGATCTTTTTATGGGTTTAATAGTAGCGTGCATGACAATGCAGTAGCGAGGAGCCTGGCATGGGATCTGTGCCAGGGTGCTCCTGTACTAGGCCAATGATCCCTGTGGATTGGGGTCTAATGGGAGTGAGAGCCCCCATAACCTATTATAGACCTTCAGTAATGACTCGTAGATCTCTCGAGCTGTGTGCTCACTATATAAGCTAAAATATTTAATTAATTAAAATAAGTGGAATTGTACGAGCTAAATAGGCGAGTAGTTACAGTCAGCATGCCATATACGGGTGGGGAGCAGGGGCCGACATTGATATGACCCGAGTAAGGGGGTCCACGGGATGGAGCCTCCTTGGATTAAGGATCTAAGCAAATTCTTACTCTTTCCTTTTCAACAAAAACGACACATAATCTAGCCAAAGACATGCCTTTTCTCGGCCAGAAATATACATGACCACTACAGCTTTGCCTCCATCCGACCTTCAAAATTACTGGTTTAATGATATTCCGACTTGCTCTGTGTTCAGCGCTTGTGACGGAATTAAGATTAATTTAGATTGTTTTGTTTATATGTGCCCCAGATAACAATGCTACGTTGGCCCATCAGAAATTCAAATGGCCGCCAACCTGACTATAGAGACCACCTGTCTATAACGACCGCTTATTCGCCGGTCCCTTGAGTGGTCGCTATAGACAGGTTTGACTGGTATAACACAACAAAAACTCAAATTGTCGGAACCCTTATAATTCGAAACCTGTCCTTCAGTATAAGCTTTAAATCACTTCCTATTTAAAATCGACAAATACAAATTATTCGAGAGACCACAGCGCACTCAGTAGTCTGGTGGCCAACTCTGACAAAGGTGGCACTAGAAATCGATTTAGGGAGTTCTGAATTGTAGGGGTCTGGAGACAAGCTATTTTCTGAAAGAGTATACCCCTAGAGCTCACGAGTTTGCTTGTCTCCAGAATTGAAAATTGGTTTCCTGGGAGATATATGGTTGCATGGTAACAACTTCGTAAATTTTATATAAAATGACCATATTTCGAAGATAACATTCTAGGCCATGATGAGTGAACTTTCTTCTAACAAATATGTTTTCAGATTTGAAGGCATTCCCTAAATGATTAGAGACTTTTATCAGGCCAGGTCAAAGGTAAAGGTCAAAGGTTCATAGGTCAAAGTACAAAAAATAGTTGAAAAAATCATGTTTTTGTACATTGTATTGGATATCTTTCAATCTTCAAATGAAGTTCGCATAATTGAAACTGCTGGAAACAAATACATTATGGATAGAAATGTATTAGTTACCGATTCCAAAGCTGTATTTTCTGTCATATAGGACCATTTTACAAGGGAGGATATGACATTTTTATGGTAACAATGTAATGCCCGCGATATAGTGCAATGTACACATACATGTGTTATCCTATGCAAAATGTATATAGTGCTACAAACATTTTGCTAGTCAAGTGGGATGTCGGGAAAAGTTGAACGATACGGTTATTCAGCAATATAAACTGGGAAATGATTTGTCTCTTCAGCATAACTTAGGTATGCTGAATACAGATAAGCCTTGTTTCAAAGTGACAGTTTTGTTTTTGACACCCTAATTTGCATAAACAAAATGGCCGCTTGAAATTGTGATTTACAAACATTCTCATATCGCATGCCTGTTATCATGAAAAGATAGGAGTTACAAATTGAAATATTTCTACTATTTAATGATAGTAATGCAAATAATACAAACCTTATACGTATTAAGTCCATAATTACTCTTTATGAATGTAGAAATTAATGACTGGCATTAAAACAAATCACATTTTCGAAGGGATCTGTAGGTAAACATAGTCAAAATCCTCAACATTTACAATACTTGGGTTCTCTAGCGGGTCTTACATACCCTGATTGTAATTCATACGTATTACCAATAGAAGCATGGAATTAAGTTAATTTTGTTTTAATTTTCTTTCGTTATGAAGATATTAATGATTAAAGTGTTAAGGTTTATAACTATAGTATGTCCTTGATATTAAAGACTGTGTACAACGTCAGTGCAATGCTAATTTCACTTTGCCTTTTCGCTCACTACTCGACCATACAACATCCATTAAACATGACATTGTCACACAAATTATACACATTCAAAATATACCTTTGATCAACTATTTGCCAGTTATTGTACATTTTAAAACTGAGAGTTACTAGTTCCTTTTAAATGATTAGTTGTCTTTTGTTCAAGTTACTCAAGCGCACACTGAAGTGGTCTTAATGCCGAGTAGTATGGTTTGGTAAATAATAAGGACATTTCTAAACAATCAGACTGCAGAAGTATAGAACACTCACACTAAAAATTAAAAACCCTCTATTTGCATATAAACAAAATGCCGCTAGATATCATGACAGTCATTACACAAAGAAAATGTATTATATAATTTATCTAAATTCATTTTACCATGCAGCTACCTCTAGAGGCAGTTCTGTTTCGAACTCTGATTGTCAACAAATGATGTCAAGAACATTCAGATGATAAGTTGCACAGACATGAACAAAATAATGCTTACACAATTTTCATTTTCAATTGACTACAAACGTCCCCATTGTGTATATACATATCATAATTATTCATACATCAAGCCGGGTTACAGCTCATTATTCCGATGGTTCATTATTCCGGAAGAAGGTTTATTAGTCAGAAAATAAATAGGGATTCGTTAATCCGAAAATGAAATCAGAGTTAGTTATCAAAATTAAAATCAAATTCGGGTTTGTTATAATACTAGCATTTTTTGTTTGTTATTTAATTTAGAGCCTGAAATTATAAAGCATGCCCTTTCCTTTTCCCTCCCTTGGCCATGTTGGCCATACCAATCAAACATTTAAGTTAGGGTTGTTAATGTTTTTATTTGAGTAAGCAAGCCCCCAACCCTCTTTCCCAGGTGGCTATGCCTAGTCTGAAACCGTTTATAGTATTCATCAAGCTGCACATCGACTTTTGTGAATAGACAGGAAACACCGACGATCATACCCGGAGAGGGCAGGTTCCTAACGGCCACAGACTCACAATACTCATGGATGCTCTCACCATGAGTGTCCAGTTAGCTTCCAAAAAGCAATTCAAATGTAAATCTGATCTTGACTTGATGAATCCTATAGGAGCAAATGGAACACATAGTCCAGGCGACCCAACTTGTGCTCCTGACATGCTCAATGATGCATAAGCACCAACAAACATCCCCGAAGCTCTGGAGGAAAGCCAAGTTATCTACTTGTTGAAGCTGGTAAAGACCACACAGTCAGTATAAATGCTGTGCCATACGAGCGGTTTATCTTCAACAACAGTCGCCCACTTCGTGGATGAACCTCATCCCGAACTACAAGGTTAGTCCAGGGAAGGCAATTAGGCTATCTCCTTATCTCGTTGACGGCTATGATCATCCAGAGGATACATAAGCTATTCACGCGAGTTGCTTTATTTGCCCCTTTATGCTGCCTACGAACGCGCCATGATCCCCACCAGAAATGTCGTGTTTTGTAGTACAATCAGATAAAAGTTTTTTATGGGGTGGAAGATGGGCAACCTCTCGTGGTCCACCCTGTTTTGTTTGGAATCCTTCCTTATAATGCCATCAACCAGACATGCGCAACCAACAACATAGTGTATCAGCGATGACTTCCCAAGTCAACCTACGAATGGCCCTCCTGCGGGCAAAAACGTCTCGTAATGGCACTTATCAAGGCCAACAACCTCTCGGCATAATAGGGACATCTCTCCGCATATACCAAATTAATGCGGAGGTATGTCACGCGCAAAAAGTGACTACCTCGCTAGATCAGCAGAAAGGATCTCGACATCGACATTATCCTCCTACAAGAAAGCCCATATCCGTGATGAGACGTTTTGCATCTATAAGCTCACGCCGTCTACGGCTTCAAAGCTCATCGCGGCGTGCACCACGCAAGTATGGAGATGCTACCTACCTAGACAGACTTGTATGTCCTTGAGGAATACTCCAATAATGACATCTTCACAGGCCCACCGTGAAAGTTGGAGATGTAACCACCAAAACGAACTAGCCTGCTCACCTTCACTTCAGACCTCTGCCCACCCTGAAGTCCATGACTGGATATTTCAACAGTCACCACTCATCCTAGGGCTATGCCAAATATGACGAGAATGGAGAGCAAACTGTATATGTGGGCATCAGCCTGCGACCGTTAACCTCCTTCATGATGCCAAACAATCGGGAACTTTCCACTCAAGGCAGATGGAGAAGGGATTTACAATCCAGATCTCAGGCTTAGCCCTTTGTAGAAACCCTGTACAACCAAAGGAGCAAGCAGGCTTCAGACCAAAAAGAGCTGTTCCGACCATAGTCCTAGCCTCTCACTACCTTCATTGAGGCAGGATATCAGCGCGCCCTCAACAACGGTTTGTGGCACTGATTGACTCCCTCTAATCAGCCTACGACACTGTATGGAGGCATGCCTGCTACTCAAAGCCTCCGCATCCTTCAAGTGTCAGACAACCATGCGCATCCCTTGCTTACATACTCAGCAACAGAAGATTCAGATTTTCACTTGGAGGACAAACAAGTCCGGCTAGAAACCTCAAAGCGACGGCCTCCCTCCAAGGATCTGTCTTGGCCCCCAATGCTTTTCAAACATATATGTAAGTGACATGCCGGACTATGCTTCCAGAAATTTGCATGCAGATGACCTTGCAACTAGCTACCCAATCCACCGATTTCAAGCTACTTAGCACAACCCTCACCGAAAACATGAAGAAGAATAGAGGACTACTTCACTTCACCTACTGGCGTCTTCGTCCCGAATCCCAAATACAGACTACAACCACTGCCTTCCACCTCATCGACAAGCGAAACAGAACTGAAGGTCACCTTCTGTGGCAAAAACAGTCAAGCATGAAGAGTTCCCAAATACCTTGTGAGTTACCCTGGAACGCATCCTCACCTATCGTGAACATCTCAAGAGGGTTTCTGGAAAACGAAGAACGGAGTCAACATTATCCGGAAGCTTGCATGAAATAGCTGGGGTTCAGGCACACAGAACAGGCCCTCCGAACCAGCCTGCATAGCACTAGTCTACTCTGTTGCAGAGCTGCTCAACCAGTGTGGACAGAGAGCTGCCATACCAAGACGTCAGATGTAATTTTAAACTCAGCTATGAGATAATTACTGGCACCCTTAAGTCAACCACCTCTTCAATTGCTACCGATGCTCTCTCCCACATCGGGCTCCCCATGGTGTACGCAGACAGGAGATAATGCGCAAGGAACCACACCACACCTCACCAACCCAACCTACTATCCACGAGGACCCTAGGGAACCCTACCCAAAAATGCGCCACACCCTTTTTGACTTCTGCAAAGTCTCCTAGAAGAGTTTGACCTGAAAGGAGAATGGCGCAAAACTGGGCGGAGTCCGACTTCCCTAACAAGACCTTGTACAGGACCCTACGTCAGAGCCAGCAGGCTTCAACCACCACCAGAAAGCAATGGGTGGACTCTTGAACAGGATAAGAACACTCCATGCGAAGGTCCCAGCCCAATCCTCTCCATCGATGAAAACTGAAAGACAGCCAATGCATGTGACTGCGGGGAATCCAGACCAGACCGTGAAGCATGTGTGTAAATGACTGCCCTCTCCGATGTTTCCCTGATAATTTTGAGGGAGGATACATCAGATAACCAGATGCTGACTCTGACCTGGCTGAGAAACTAGACTTGAATTTATAAAATGTGCATATATGACACATCATACGCGAAACAAACAATTATTTTATTTGGGGGGTTGGGGGGGGGGGGGGAGGGTCCTCAACAGTATAACCGCAACAGATAGATGACGCATTACGCCATGAGGGCAGCCTCATTTTAGATATTGTTCCTGCCTCATGTATTTCTGTTATGTCTTGGTAAAATAGTCTTTGCGTGCTTAAATGTAGAATGGCTGAGTGGGTCAACTTCCAATATTGTTCTACAGCACTCTTTATATCCATAATTGTATTGGTTATCAGCTTTGTTCTTTGATTGAGGAAAACACCAATTGCTTGTCCGGACCAGCTCTACTGATGAATGCTTATTTAGCAATGAAACATTGTTTTTCGCAAAGCATTATACATGTTATACCTCCACCACAAAGACTCCCATCAGAGCCGCTGGTGACAATTTAAGATATAATCAGCATATGGAAACACATGTTTCAGTATAGTATCAGGTGACCATCGGGTCGCATTATGCCCAACTGATGACCCTAATAACTCATAAACATGAATGTTTAATAGAAAATTAGTCTTTCCCCAGTTTATAATTCTCTAAAATTCCCTTAGCGTTAAACTTTTCCAGATATTCAACCGGAATAGTAATTTGTATTACTGTATAGATGTTGCATTGGATAACACTTGTACTGTGTGCTTTGTACTTCACGGGGTAATTTCAAATTAGCTAATCATTTGAAGATGTAAATATATCAGTACAAACATGTACAATGTACAAAAAATGATTTTTCCATTCATTTTGTACTTTTGACCTTTACTTTTGACCTTCTCGAGATAAAAGTCTTTAATCCTTTTAGAGGCATCTTTCCCACATCTCTCTTTTTAGACAATGTTCATTCAAAAAATATTAATTGTTATAATGCCAATCACTAATTTCCCATATTTCTTAAGAGTAAATATCACTTACTCCGATAGGGTTTGTATTATTTGCTTGTCCCTATCATAAGATAGGTAGAAATATTACAATTTGAAACTCCTATCTCTACATGATAACAGACATACGATATGAGAATATTTGTCAATTGCAATCTCGGCGGCATTTTGTTTATGCAAATTAGGGGGTCAAAAAACTAAAAATTATCACTTGAAACAAGACGTATCGTATTCAGGCATATCTAAGTTATGTAAACAACAAGTAATTTCCCAGTTTATATTGCTGAAATAACCGGTATCGTTCAACTTTTCCCAGACATCCCGGCTTGACTAGCAAAAAGTGTTTGTAGCATCTGTATTACATTTTGCATAGGATAAACACATGTAATGTGTACATTGCACAATATCGCGGCATTTACATTCAGTTACCGTAAAAATGTCATATCTCCCCTTGTAAAATGGTCCTATATGACAGAACATACAAGCTTTGCAATCGTAATAATACAATTCTAGTCCATAATTATTGTTTCCCGCAGTTTCAAGTATGAGAAATTTATTTGAAGATAATAGATATCAATACATGATTTCAAGTAATGGTGTTTACATCTGTGTTAGTGTTTCTTAAACACTAATCGGGCTTAAACACCATACTTGAAATGACTTAGTGTTAGGCTGGTGTTAACGTGTATGACCTCTGATTTCACCGTTGTACCAAACTTCCGTCTCGGATCTGGCGGTGTTTATTGATATGGCAATATACTATCAGAGATGGTGTTGACGTAGTGTTAGTGTTTATTAAACACTAACTGCAGCCTTAACACCCGTACTTGAAATGAGTTGGTGTTTAGAGGTTTGACCTCGTATTTCCGCAGTGGCACGTGGTTGCTGGGTGTTTAGCGTCGTCTGCTAATCTGCCGATAGTGTTAGTGTTGAGCATGTATACGCAAAACTCCATAGAGATAACAACTTCCATAGGGAACGAAATTAAGAAAGTCATTTCAAGTACAGATCGAGCTTGGTGTTAGTTTTACTGTTGCTAGGTGGGGCATTAAAATCACAATTCTTGAACTGAAATGGTGGTGTTTTGTTTGTCTGAGCATGTAAAAAGGGTGTCAACAATATATCTTTTGAAGTTTTACTTAAGAGAAGATTATGAAAACGCAAATGCAATAATCTTATTTTTTTTAATTAATGTATTGATTTGAATATCTATAGTAATTCAAAAAGAAATAAGGTCATACAATTCATATTTTCATTATTTATATCAAACATTAGTTTTCACTACATAAAATTCTTTAGACCATTGGGACATAATAATACAACAAAGCAAAATTGAATAGCAGGTTCTTCCTTATGTTTATATTGTTGTTAAACTTTAATTATTTTATGTATTTCTTGTCTAATTATACACCCCGCCACCCCCCCCCCCCCCCCCCTCCCCCGAAAAAGTCCCCTAAGCACTGGGAATCTGTACTAGTACAGTCTTGACATTTTATATACACGTGAAACTTATAATTGAGTTAAAACTGTAGTAAATTTGTTGTGAATAATGGCTAAAAAAATAATAATAATAAAAAAAATAACCACACCGGGGACTCGGAACACGACTTCTATGATTTACTCTGGTTAATGTGATACACGTGCGACAGGTCTTGTAACCCACTCGGCCACCCAAGCCACCTAGAGATCACGTGACTCGATTTTAATAAAGTATATCATGTTACATACTATTGGTATTTACTCGGAACTTGCTACCGTGCTGTCACCGGGATTTATGCCTACAGTCTTCGGCTATGCAAACCGTTAACGCTAGCCATATGTCTCCAGCGCGCGACGGGCCATTCAATTTTTCAGAAGAGAGTACCACGCACATTTCCTTGCGAGTTAGTTACAACATTTCACTAAAAAATAGGGAATATTCACTAAAATCGTATCGACCAAGTGAATGGTTTGACATGTTTTTTTAAAAGTATAGTATTCAATACATGTATGTGGTAAATCTTCATTAACGCATGCTCTCTAATTCGTAACCATGTAAGCGTGTTTCGTTACCATTTTAAGCGGTGTTCGCGTGATTTTGTCTCTGGAGTGACACAACACTAGCGATACTGATCGATTACTATCTCAAGGTCATCACGATTAAAAGTTCGTGACCTTAGATGCTTAATCTGGAAGCTGGTGTTTAGCTCAGATTAGAGGCAGTTTTTCACCCTCAACACTAACACAAACCCCAATACACCATACTTGAAATCACCCAATGGGTGATGAGCAAGCCACAACAGTAGTACGTACATGTAAGGTTGTCCCACGGTTAAGAACGATAAACTACGCTAGAACCAAGTTAATTCGGGCGCGGCTCGCCCACGTACACGATCGGAGTGGTACGTCTAGTAAGTTGAGGTACACTAATGCTGCGGTGCCGTAAGAAAAGTGTAAGGCGTCTGTGTACTCATTGATCACATTCTGTTCAGCAACTAGGGCACTATATTCAAATAACCTCGCTAGCTAGGTTCATGATAAGTCAATCTTTGGGATGAGCTGTGGCATATGCCTATGTATTTAACACAAATAATTAATATAGGTAACTCATTGGTTACCTAAGATAACACAGCTTACCTTAGTTGAACCAGGAAACTGCCTGTTGCTCACTAAATGATTGTTTGAAATGGACTTAAGTGACTGGTAACGAAGCTATCAGTGTATATTGATATGGGCCCAGCACTTTCAATCATGTCAAATACGACACTATGCTCTAATCTGTATTGACTCATTTCCTGATTTCTCCCAAGATAATGTACATACGCCCCGCTCCACATTAATTCTACAACCCCCCTGTCCCTTTTGAACAGTTCTATGAATTTTTACATTGCGTATCTACATAACTGTATTGCTTCGCCAATTGTATTGTTTTTCATCGAAATAGATTGATATAATATTATCATGTCATTAATATATTATATGAAACATGATAGTTATTATGTCATATTTTCGAGTAATAATAATAACAATATGGGCGGGAAGGGCAATAACAATTTGGCTTCTAGGTCATGCTTTTGACGATCTACAACATTTGAAAGATATCCTTCTCTCGAGCGAAAAAAACTCTACCATCATGCCACCCTCCCTTCTACTGCGCGACAATGTGAACTGGGGAGGTGTTTCACAAAGATCCTAAATTGAAATTTGAACTCTAACTAAGTTGGACTTAAAAAGTATGGTTAAGACCATTTGTAGCCTATGAACGAAAATAATATTCCAAAATCAAATAGGAAGTAATTTAAGCACTTTTTATACATTATTACATGAAGAACATAAAATCTTCTTTGATAATAGAAAAATATGTTATTGAGTTGAAACAACATTTAATGCCTTTTAAATGGACCTTTACGAATTTGTTTTTCCGAGAGAAACTAATGCTTTACCAATACTTTGTAATCCAACTTAGGGTTAAGTTTCAACTTAGGCTCTTTGTGAAACACCCCCCTGTTGTAGTATGACAGCCATTGTAAACGAACATCGCCTTGTCCTTTGTAACAAAATGGCTGTCCATAAATCCTATTATATATATATAGACATACATGTTACCGTCAATCCCTGTATGCGACCAACGTGTCTATAGCGACCACCTGCTCATTAACGACCGCTCTCCTTAGCGCTTGTGAGCGACAAGCATCAACTCGATCGCCTCTGGTCACTCAAGAGTCCCATCCCTGGGAAGGTAAATGCATAAAATCAACCTTTTATAATGACAATTGTACTTCGATGACAGCTTATAGATTGACTTTGGCTGGTAACGTAAGCTATCACATTTCGATTTCAATTATTTTAGTCTCTAATTATGGGATATGAATATTCAGGGTCATATTACAACGAGTAAAAGGACTATCGACAGATTTTCGTATATATTATTTTCAAACGTAGTTTCAGTACATAATTATAAATGATAAATATAATGTGTACAAAAGATAAAGACGAACATTTATTAAAATAAATTGTAAGTATCATAAAATCGCGTCCTTTATTTATCTGGTTGTTTGAACAGATGGGTTAGTTTCTAAAATTTGCGCGGAGTAACTATTTACTCGAGTAATAATTTATTACCTGGACGTGGTTTGGTAAAATAGTCCTGTTGGCACTTGACCAATTTAATCAATCGTGTCCTAGGCCCCGTTACAGAAAGAGATACAATCGATTGTAAGTAACAATGATTGTAAGTCAGAAAAAATTTACAGCGTTTCTACCAATCGACATTTGCGCATCTTAAAACCCGGCTCAGACAGAGCCGACTGCCGACTGGGTTGTCATTCCGTTCGACTCAATGTTCAGGTCCTCGCGACACACACTTTTGGCCAGTCGAGAGAACAGTCGTGGAAATGCCCAAGTTGGGGCCGATTCAACAAGATAAATCTGCTTCGACTGACCCGGGCCCAACTCTAGCCTGATTGAAACCAGTCAGATCGGGTCGAGTCGGCGTCTGTCTGCGCGCGGCTTAAAACACGTGAACAGACTTACCAATTATTGCATCTTGCAATCGAATTGTATCTCTTCCTGCAACGCGGCGGCCCGTTTAAGAGTATAGTTGACTTTTCATAGTTAGAATAATGTGGTAGGAGTCCCTATTTTAAAAGGGATCTAGTAATTTGTCCAATATCCTCACAATCAAATTTGTAATTGTGGTGGTTCCCTCATACCTTGCTGTATTCGTAATTAACAATAGAAGCATGGGGGACAGTTTCGGTTTTTCGGAATTTCCTTTCGTTAAAGAATATTTAAGATTGAAGTGGTCAGGAAGTTAACTGTCCACTTGGAAACGTGCGTGTACAGATGCCAATTACACAAGTGCATATAGGCCAATATGCGACCATAAATTCAAAATGGCCGCCAACCTGTCATAATGAGACCAACCTGTCTTCACAGACCACATTTACACCGGTCCCTTGAGCGTCCGCTAGTAGACAGGTTTAACTGTATATAATGTATATATTATATTGAATTCTGTTTATCTAATATTTATAGTGTAACACATCAAAATATATGTAAATTGTTTGACCTAAATATGTTTTGTATATATTTAAACATTTTTTTTGCTCAAGCCCCACCCCCACCTCTTGTGAGACATCATACTTTCAATCACTGGTCAGCTAACATGTAATGAACAAAAAGAAAAAGTAAACAAACACCATGTTCACCTGCCGGCACTGAATGCTCCCTAATAGCTAATATCAGTGCATTTCTTGTCCTTTCTAGTCTTGTCTGATTAAAGCGACTGCTATCGGAATTGAAAGGTGTTGTGTTGTATGTTCTGACTATTGTTGCCAAATGATTTTCTATTAATTTGTCTCTCATAATGATTTCAAAAATATAATAACATTTTATATATCATACAACAAGATTTTGTCTATGGCACCGCTAAAAATATTCCCGAATATTGGATTTGGTATTGTATTAATATGATAATATCAATGTGAGCAGGGCGCTCAGCTTGGATGGAGGTGCATTCCACATATATTGTTCATCATATTTGTAGACTGAGTAGTGAATGACTTGATGATGTCAAACCAGTCAATAATACAGTTTTCATCTCTGATAGTTTTTTTAAGGAGGTGGGGCCTTAGCAACTTGTAAGTATCAAAGCAATAATTGCTTGAATGTTGCAAAATATACAACACCATATTTAGAGGTCAGTTTACAACATATTTGATGTGTACACAAATAATGAGAATACACAGAAGTCACATGCATTTGTTTTGCATGTCCCACTTTAAAATTAGTGATGGACTTCCTTCTTCTTGCGTATGAGCATGCACAACTTCTACGCAACATCACGCAAGTTTTGTAGCCAATGAACAGTGTGCGGGGTCCAAGTTGTTTAAGTTCTTTTTTTCAGTTAGGGTGCTCGGTGGGCACATTTCAGTCAATTTAGTTCGTGTGTCCATACATTATCGTCAATTGACAAATTCAAATTCATCGGGTACAGTTAGTAGAATACATC